>WOGP01004014.1:0-14509 GCA_015342065.1 Leptinotarsa undecemlineata | reverse complement strand
AAAAACAATACAAAGATAAAATGAAGCAGAATATGATGAATGGGCGAGGTTCAGCTATTGAAGCTGCTTTTAAACCTAACCTTTCAAAATAACACAAAATATATTTATAAGTAAGTAATAAATGATATAAAAAATTACACAAAATAATAAAAATAATAATAAGTCATAATAAGTCCTACAATCGCGGTATGGAAAAACAAAATCTGGTAAATCGAAACCTTTATGAAATCCTGAGGAAAGTAATATGAAGTTAAATTATTGCCTTGTTGAGATTAGAGCTTTGAGTCTTTTTTTAAAGTTTTTGAGAGATAAATCTTTAAAATTCTATCGATAAGGTGTTATACAGTTTGGCTGCCATATACGAGAAACTACGTGTATAAATAGCCGAGTTATGATTTGATATGAACAGGAAGTGTCGATTGCGTTATTGAGAGTGTTATTGTTATTGTGAGTGTGAGTGTTATTGAGAGATAATCAAATGAGTTTATCACGCAGATAAGGTGGAGATCCGGTTTGCAAAATTTTATGAGTGAAGGTAAGAAGGTGCAATTCTCTAAGAGCATTCAGTTTCACCCAACCAGAATTTCCAAAAGATGAGTTTATGTGTTCGTATTTACGGATTCCATATGAAAATCGAATACAACTATTTTGTATTTTTTGGAGACGTCGAGCATCAGATTGTTGTAAGGCTGGTCCGTAAATGCAATCACAGTAGGCCAGTCTAGAGAGTATCAGGGACTTGCAAAGGCTCAATTTTAAATTTTTAGGCAGTAAAAGCCTGCTAGGAGGTAACTGCCTGAGAATATTGAAGGAAGTCTTCATGGTTCATGGTTGACATGTTTTGTGAATCTGAGTTCAGTGTCAAACCATAAACCTAATTTTTTACTAGTCTCTACAAAGGGGATAGCGTGATTATCGATGTGATGTGAAATAGTGACTGAAGATTTCTATTAATGAGTTTTTCGAACTCTTTAGTTTCATGGAAACCGAAAGAGGTATATAATTGGGTGTCATCGGCATAGTGGTGAATATTGCATGTCTGTATGTATTTGTGAAAATCACTTATATAGAGGGCGAAAAGAAGTGGTCCCAATACAGAACCCTGTGGAACTCCAAATTTTCTGACCAGTGAAGAAGATTGTTCACCATCCAATATGACACATTGGGTCCGTGCTGATAAATAGCTGTCTAAAAGAGATACTGCGCTTAGAGAAAAACCAAAAAACTGAAGTTTTTTACACAAGAGAGACAAATCTACTGTGTCGAAAGCCTTGCTGTAATCAAGCAGAATGAGACAAGTGAATTTCTTTTCATCGCATGACTTAAAAATATCGTCAGTGATAAGGGTTAGTGCTGTTGTTGTACTAAATTGTGGGCGAAACCCTGATTGCACGTCAGAAATGAGATTTCTCTCAGCAGCGTAGTTGGAAATTTGTTCCTTCATGATCATTTCTAGTGCTTTTGACAGAGTAGGCAGTAGGCTGATGGGACGTATGTCAGATAATTTGGTGGGATCACTACATTTTGCTAGAGTAACTCTGGCATGTTTCCATAAAGAGGAAAATCGACTTGTTGTGTTAATGAAATTGAAAATAAATGTAATATGTGGCAGCAACTGAGGTATTACCAGGTGTAACATACGGATAGAAATTTTGTCACAACCTACAGTATTACTTTTGATTTTATTTAGATATCTCATGACTGTTTCACTGTCAATGGTTTTAAAGAAGAAACCATTTTCAGAAATCAGTAGAGCATATCTCTCACAGATATCAATCTGATAGTCTGTTTTAATTAAAATGGGTGCATTTGTGAAATGTTCAATTTTCTCCTTACTTACTTCAAGGTCCTAACAGTGAATTGGCTGGCACCGAAAACATCAATATTCTTCAATGAGACCTTATACCCATTTGGTCCCGTTGTTAGAGATAATGATAACTCTTCCATTTTGAACGGTTCAACAGAAGGAAGTTCAATTTCTTTGATTCCTTTTTTCAAGTAAGGTCGCAGGTGATGTATCGCTTCTTTGAAACACTCTATTACCTCCGGGTCTCCTTTGTGACATTGTTTGATATATGGCGCTGCAAAAATACAATGTTAAAAAAAAGAAAACACTGTTTTTCTGGCATTAAATTCTATATCTGTTTATGTCCAAAGATCATTCATTTAATAAATTGATGGATTTAGCTGTTACTACCTGGTAGGAATTCATTATGAAGAAAAGAGAAGTGAAACTTTCTATATTCTTACCACTTTTATTTGTAACTGACGTTACTGCAGATTCATTCTATAAGGACATTTTCAAACTTTAAGCTACCAATAATTGTTTGTGTTAGCTCTTATACGAACCATTTAAAACGAGACACCCTGAATAACTTTTGGTACAATGATTTTCAGGAAAAATAAAAAAAAAAACAGGACAATAGAATACAGGAGAACACATTTGATCTGACTTCCCCTATCGCACCCCCAGAACATGTCACAATTTTTCTTTGGAATGGATCAATCGTTTTGCATTATCAGATGTTCCAGAAGGGGAATAGGGCAATTGAGGAGGGTATAAATTTATTCGAAAACGAAATAGTTTTTCAGCAAGATAGTGCACCTCCTCATTATGCAGCTTCAGTGCGACAATTTTTGGATGATCATTCTCCTAGTCTCTGGTCCCAAAGAATGACCACAACTCCTGTATGTTCTCACTCCTGAAGGTTTCTTTCTATGAGGTCATTTGAATTATAAAGTGTGAGAGATAGAATCAACAACATTAGAAGATTTGAGAGAGAATATCATTGGGCATTGCAGAGAAATAACTCCCGATATTCTCAACCATGTGAGGGCGACAATGGAAGTTCGTTTGTACCATTTTATGGAAGTTGGTGACAACGTTTTTAAACATTCATTATAGAAATTTTTTTCTTCTCATTGTATGTGGCCTTCTGTGTAAATGTTGACTTTTTTTTAATTTTTACTGCAAATTATTGTTTCGAAAGTTATTCAGCTTCCCACCATGTTTTATACTTTGTTGAGATACTCCATCATGAGTAGGAGTATCTGATAAAGCCAAACCAAATAGGGTAATTCATTTAAAAAAATTGGTTACATGCTCTGTGGGTGCGATAGGGGAAGTAACATCAAATATGAATATGTCAAACTGTTTCTCTCTGAATACTATTGTCGAAGTGTTTTTTTATTGTTCCCGGAAATCGTTGTTCCAAAAGTTATTCAGGCTGGCTCATTTTGAAATGGAATGCACTATACAACACTAATATAGGTAATAATAGAGGTATCAGCTTAATTGAGTACCTCTTAAATTTTGTTCACTTGTGACAATGTGGATAAGATAATTAGGAAACCGGCTAGTAAAGTATATCGATTTGATCATTTAACCGGTTGCACCCACAATTTTTATGCTTATGAATATCCCACGATTCCAAATAAATGAGTTTGCAACCCATCATTGCATAGTGCAACATATCCGTATCGTTTAGATTCGGAAACATGTGGTTGCATGCCAAGGAATGTTTTAAAAATTTCGAATCATTTTAACCTAGTCTGAAGGACCTTGCATGTTCAGCATACCGTTTTGAGAAATATCGACCACATTGTCCCACATAAACACAATAACACTCCGAACACTTAAGCTTAGACTTCTTAGACTTAGAACTCTAGACTTCTCCAACTTGTCCACTTTATCTTCGGCATTGAAAAGAAACTCAGATAACCTGGCATGCGGGCTGATTAATCCCGCATATTTATCTGTTCTTTAACTAAAATGTGTCAGAGTTACTCATTTCTTCTGTAAGTGAATTTACGGCTTTGATTCCTGACTAACTTCTGGATTGTATCTGCGTTGATTTTTGACAATAATTTTAGCATGAAATCTTTCTGAAAAGACTTTTATGACTGAAAAAAGAGGGAATAAGGAAATTTTTAGTGGCAGGTTGAACCTTTTCATCGACAGAAATTGAATGCTGATTGCTTAAATTAAACATAGTATATTCGTAAGCTAGATAAATCATTGCAAGGCATTGGCTACATTATCACAAAGCATAATCGCTTATGACTTTCGGTACCTGACATAGCTTCTGCCTCTCTAGCAATATTTTTTTCATCGTAACATCTGATGAAGCTGAGGTGCAATTAAAACAGCCTTCGAAAAAAATACAGAGGGGGTACGAAAAGTTTCCTACTAATGAAGATGAGACATTTTTCCAGCTACCATGCTCCCAGCTCTGTAACCCGTTTAAATAGAGCTCGGCGTTTTTCCCCCCAAAATAATTGTTCGCGAATGTGACTGACTCTTCACTTGACGAAAATTTCTGTCCTCCGAGCGCAATTTCTAGATGAGCGAACAAAAAGAAGTCGCTTGGGGCTAAATGTGGTGAGTAAGGTCAAACAGTTCAAACCATAATTCGTGGATTTTCGCCATGGCAATCACTGAGATGTGAGATGGTGCGTTGTTTTGCAAATGTGGCCAACTTTCCGCAATTTCTGACTTCAAATTGTCAAGCAATGATGCGTAGTGTGCTTTTGTAATGGTTCCACGACTATCCCAAAACACAATCACCATCACTTTCCCATCCAAAAAAACAGTTTTTGTTTTTTCTAGAGCCGGTTTTCATTTTGTTGGGACCGTGTTTTTGTTTCGGGCATATAATGATGTATCCAAATTCCATATATAGTAATTATCGGTGCCCAAACTCTAATTTATTGCACCCAAAATCATACCAATGAACTGTATTAACGAGTTTCATTTCCAATTTTAAATACTTCGTTATTTGGGTTCATTAAGGTGCAGTTCCAAGTTACTTTCAACTAGCGATGCATGGTTATTGCTTCCAAATACTAGCGCTACTGATTGAGTACAAGGGAATACTCTTAGGCTACATTTGATAAAGTTTATTTTTCAAGTCATCGTTTCCCATGGGTTGGATTACCTATCGGGCGCGTCCCCTTGTAGAACGGCCAGGGTACTGGAGGCCCTATCCGGGAAGCCAATGTGACCCTACGGACGGGGTCGCCGGACTCCTGGTAAGTGGCAGAAATAAGTAGAGTGAGGGGAACTAAAACCCCCAAAGCCTTTGCAAAACATGCTATTGTGGACCATCGTGGCGATAGCTGAATGCCGCATGGTGATATGCGGTTACGAACGATCCCATTGAGGCACTGGGCGGAACCTCATTGTAACAATACCATTGAAACTGAAACTGAACAACTCATCCCTTGCTACTCGTGGGAAAACACAAGAATGAAACAGACACAACAAAAACAAAAACCAACCCCGATGCTTGACACAAATGTTCACCTCAATCTGAGGCGGTGGTTGGGGATGAACAGAAATGTCCACCCCAATCTACCGCTCGGAATGAGGCTGGGCATAGTAGATCACCTCGTGATATAATACAAAGGCCAAGGCGCATTTGCGGCGCCGAGGCCAAAAAGAGAAAGAGAGCGAAAGACGCAAGAGTGGCAGCAACTTTACCTCACCTACACCTTAAGCTTGCCAAAGAGGGTGTCTGTTCGGCAAGTCTTGGCCTGCTCCTGTCAATATAAAGGAGATATCTCCTAGTGACCTGTCCACCTTCCTGAAAAGGACAGAATGGACGATGACCTAGGAGGACAACTCTTCGGGAGGATGTACAATGGGTCACGTGTGGCCTAAGTGCTGTGGGTCTACACTCACCCTCCTTACTTTACAGATACAGAAGGCATTGTTCAACTTTGTATTAGTGTTGTTGAAGTCAGTATTATCAAAACGGTGCAATCATGTACGTACTCTCTACAAGTGATATATACCTAACTATTGCAAAACTATAATCACTAATCACCACTTCAAATACAGTTAAAATTTCACTTTTCTGGTGCAGTGACTGATTCGTATTAGTGAAAGTAATATTTTCCACTCACTCCAATTTCTTATACCTAGTCTTAATAATAGTACTTCAAGCACGATTGACAAAAAAGTAATCATAATGAGTGAAATCACTACGCAGGCGATGCGGAAAAAGAAATTCTAGTATGTATACTAAAGTAGGGTGAGTATTGAACGAAAGGAAGAGAATAGAATGTAAGAAGAGTTTCAAAAATGTGACATTGTGGTATGACTAAAGTCTAAAGAAATTTTTGCTTCTGATTCAAATGCACAGTAGCATCCTTCTTTGATTAAAATATGTAGATACTTGAAGAAGGAATATAGTAGGGTATATTACTTCAGTCGATAATTCTTCATCTAATCTCCCATCAAATTATTCCTATTTTAATATAATTGAACTTAGAGAGCAAACAAATAGCACCCTTGACCAATTTCAGGTACGAAACGATAGGAACGACTGGGTTGTTTTATTTTTATCAGATGTTCACTGAATTTATAAAAGTTTTCAAAATATAATATGGGTGTTTTAGAAGAAATATGAATTTTCTATCATTCTTAAACATACAAAAATATTAGATTCGATGAAAATACCACAAGGACGCTACTGGCAATCAAAAATAGAATGTTTATCAGCAAAAAATGTCATCTGATGTTCAAAATATATTACCTACGTATCATAAAAATATGGAAGGTCCTACCAAAGTTATCATGCATGAAATGCAAAACCCTGTAGTTCTAAATTTAAAAAACTCAACTCAAGTTCACATACATTGTTTTATCAAATTCTACCCAAAAATAACCATCTTAGAATATTTGGAAGTTATAAGGAAACACCCTGTACGTAGGAGGGTACGTAGGATTCGAACAAAAGAAGACATAAATTGAAAGGAGTAATTTTTTAAGTGAAAATTGGCTTTTTGGAGAAAGATTTTTTGTTTTCTATTTCTTCATCTTAATACAAAAATTATGAAACACTTCCAAAAGAAGGAAAAAACATGTTAGGAAGAAAACAAGTTCGGAAAAAACTTCTTAAAAGATGTGAAGATGATAGGAAGTTACTTTCAGATACAAACAGGAAAAAAATCTTTCCCAAACAACTAATTTCATATGAACATGGAATTACTCAAACAAAAAAATAGATACTTTCGAAATAACTACTTCAATATGGACAATAAATTATATAAAAATCAATAAATTGATAGATGTAGCCGTTACTACGTGGTAGGAGATCATAATGAAAAGAGAAATGAAAATTTCTATGTTTTATACCACTTTTAATTGTAACTAACGTTACTGCAGTTTCGTCCTATATGGACATTTTGAAACTTACTTTCACAATAAAAATCACTTTTTTCTACAAATAAACGTATGATTGTCTTTACTTACAGTCATCGTGACATCAATAGATTTGTCTCATCCGTGACATAAAATGGTAACAAATGATTACTTTGTCTCATCCAGAGAGGTGATAATAAGGCAATAAGGTAAGTGTCTTATTCCGAAACATTGAAATCCGCCACTGAAGGTGACAGTATTTCATGTATACATGAAATTTTATATCACATCTCTTTCACATTTTATATTGTGTTGCATTCCTATAAATGATATTTGATCAAATTCCATAACCAATGTTTCGAGTACAAAGTGAATAGGAAAAAGTGGTTTTTATATAATTCAATGTTCATTTGAAAGTGGTTGTTTCTAGAAGGATTTTTTGTTTGTTTCTCAAATCAACTTCCATGTATTATCTACAAATCTTTGTAGTTAGATTTTTTAACTTGATTGCTTCTTCTTTCCTTTGAAAGTTTTTCACAAGTTTTGTGTAAAGATGAGAAGTCGGAAGTCAAAAGTATTTTTTTAATGAAATTAGGCATATCTGAAGCGACAATTTTTCCAGAAATACATAAACACTCTCTCAAGACTGTGAGATAAAACTGAAAAAATGCAATTTTTTACTGATTCAAAACATACTCGAATGAAAAATGATAATTTGCGAATTGTATTTCTCGCTGTGTATCTGAAAGTATGAATGTTTGAACAAAGTATTGCGTTTGGAAATCCAATGAAGATTATACAACTGTGAAAGTACAAATAGTTGGGTGTTATAATTGATAATTCTTCTTTTTGTTTTCATTGTGCAAGTCAGGTATTAATGGCTGTAATTAATACCTTTCCGGTGATCGGTAATAATACACTTTTTATTCTACTTAACCAACGGATGGAGAGCAACCTTGGGAAGTTCACTATACAAGTGAAGGGAAATGAATATAGCATATATTTCGAATACCTATATAGAGTATTCCTAAAGTAACACATCAACAGTAAGCTGAATATGAACAATATTGAATATTCTGGTAGGAGACCGATTCGAACTTACGACCTCTAAGTTGAGAGACTGGCATTCCACTACTGTGCCAACTTACAGCTTGTTCTGTTGTGCAATCTCAAAATTGATGAGTTACTACATATTTTCGACCGTATTAAATGTAAAGTTCTAAGCTTTGGTCTAGAAGACACTCAATATAAGTCCATTCAAATCAACCATAGTAACTGTGATAACTTGTAGATATATAACAGTAACATTTACCAAGATACAATTGTTGAAGAAGGTTGAGTATTTGTAACCTGGGACAAGAATTTATAAAAAACAAAAATAAGCGGATTTAGCAAAATAAGCATCTTTGGTGAAGAGACCGTAATGGGTATATTATGTGGGTAGCAAATTACATTTTGGCTACCCATCTTTAAAGAGGAAGAGTGTGTTATTCTGCAATACACAAGAAATATCGATTTGAGTCCTCTACAAAATGAGGAAATGAATATTTTCAAAAAGCTCAGTCTAGAATCGGGACACTAGTGACGCCAAGAATGACATAAAAAAACTGGCGAGTAAAAATATATTTGGGGGCCTTGACACTCAGAAATTATTGAAAACTTGAAAACGAAACAGCAGATGAGTATATTAGACATGAATTTTCCACTCCATATATCGGATCTGAATCAACTAGCTGTGGCGGTACGAGAATCACTGATACGGAACCAGAACAGAAAATATATCAAAAAAAGACCTGAGGTATACTGGAAAAAATCTTTGGGACATCCTTGGAACATGCAGAGCGAGAACATCTTCATGAGGATACCGTCTGAGAAAAGAACTGAAGAACTGCGCCAAGATATCAGATAACAGCTCAGAATGATCACAGATTTATGAATCTTCATGATCAAGTAAATTAAATTATAGCGAATATTCAATAAGATACCTGTACTAACTAGTACCCACAGATCAAAATTGATTAGATGTATGTCATAAAAAGATAGAAGTATTCATAAGACTCTAATACAGAATGGTTTCTGGTGTGGCAAATCAACTCAAAGTGCTCTACAATATTTCTACGATGACTTGATTGAATTTATTGACTCAGGCGAGTGTCCCGCTGTAGTTATATGTGACTTGAGCAAGACTTTTGACTGTGTTAATCATACTATTAGATATTCTGAATCGTTATGGAATAAGAGAAAATTCACATTAATGGGTTTATTTTTTTTCAGCAACAGAATGCAGTGTGGCTCAAATTTAACAAAGGATATTTTTATTTGTTTTTAACTTCAGGAATGAGTTCGGTCCAGTTGGGAGTACCCCAGGAATGTATACTTGGGCCACTGTTAATCCTATTGTATATCAATAATATAGACAGGAAAATACCATATTCTGCAGTAACTGCAGATGATATTAGTTTGGTGATATCTGCCAAAGCGACGAATGAATTAACACAAAAATAAGAATGGATTCTGGATCTAAACTATTTCAATAGCCACGACCTGTTTTTTAATGTGAAAAAACTCATTTTATCTGCTTTCACACCTATCAAAATAAAACCGATGATATTCAGGTGATTGTTATTGCACTGTGATCAACTAGTTTTGAAAATTGAGCTCTATAACCTATTTTTTCATTAACTTGAGAAATATTATCAACATAAACCAACTGTTTACCAAATAAATTGAGGTCTGAATGCAGTCTTTCGTTGTTTTAAAAAGAATTGAAATTATTCTTGTTACAAAGATGTTTTTATACTCTTGACGAATTTTTAAATACAAAAATGTGATTTGCTACTATGTGTAATTTTCTTGTTCATTCTTCTATATATAAATATATATTTTGTTTTGTCCTTTTATGTATATTGACTATATCCTATACACTTTTTTGTCATTTTGAGAAAATAAAGAATTTCAATTGAATTTGAATCGAAGAACACATTGAATGCGGAGTTTCCAGAAATATGAAAAAACTCTTCTTTGAGCAGGACAAAATATCAACATCACACTAAATTTATGTAGAAAAATAATAGAAGACGCTACCAGTTTTTTTTTATAAAGAAGTGTTTTTTAATACTTCGGCGAATTTTTTTATTCCCTAGTCGAATCTAGTTTACTTTTAGAAATCGAACTAATTGTTAATGAGTAATAACAAGTATTTTCTATTTTATGAATCTACAAACGAACGATAAATATCACAAATAAAAAAAAAAGTACATCCAAGACTCACTTCACATTCTAAAATAATGGAGTCTGTTCACATCATGGGTTTTTTCTTGTCTAGTTTCTTTTTCGAACACCAGTTATTTTACCAGCGAATTTCAAACGGAATGCCATTGTATATTAAAGATCACCTAATATGACGCCCCCAGACTTCTCTGCAGGGATTCGTAAAACATACTATGTAATTTACACAACCACAGTGCATTTTAGATTTCATGGAGATAATAAGAGAAGCTTCTAATGAAATTATCACAGAAACATTAAAAAATGTGAGGGAAGAATTCATGAACAATCTTTGTTATTGACAGAAATTGAATGCTGTAGGTTTTGAATATATGTTTTTATTGAAATAATGATACTTATACTGGCATGGTTTATCTAATTTTCGGAAAAAAAAAACAGTGTCGGTGATGAGAAAGAAGAGGAAGTACCAATTAATAGAGATATCATAAGATCACATAATCGATATGAAAAAAAGTTGTTCACGTCATCTCTGCGACTATTGGAATAATACAATTGATTTTTGAATAAAGAGTGTTAAAAATGATTACTTTTTAAATAAATTTTGTCTGATCTCAATATCTTACCCCGTTCAAAAGTTATGAGGGAATGGTTGGGGTTTTACTTCTGAAATATCATCTAAGAATTAAATACATTGCGTAATTGGTTAACTAATTTCGAATGGTATATATTCTAAGGTATAGTTTTTTCTACCTGTTGATATTCCGCACCCCACATTGAAACACAAAATTTTTTTATCATCCATTTTGGATTTTTCAGAGTGTTTTACGCCAACCTAGCTTGCAATAAGTTATTCAAGTCTATAAAATAAAAATGAAAAATTTATAACAAAGTTTTCATTACGAGAAAGGAGCTCAAAAATTTAAATGTATAACCGGAATATTTCGAAATTTTAAAAACACTTCAGAGGTTTCGCAGTGTCTCCAATCTTATGAATCAGCAGGGTTTTAGGTAGTGAATCAACTTCCATAGAAAAATTAAGCGATGCGATTCCAATAAGAAATTCAGAAATTATTAATGTTGGGGAAATATAGTATAATCTTTTTTTAAAGTTCAAGGAAGATATGTATTGTTTTTCAGTTTCCCAAATATACACAATTATTTTTTAGTTTTCACTTGTGAAAAATCCTATTTTTGGATATTCGATAATTCAGGTTTCATATGGATTATATGATCATTTGAGAGTTGTCGCCTTAGATTTCAGATATCTGTGGACTAAAAATTTATGCAAAAAAGTAAGCATCAATTATTGAATAATATTCAATGATTGCACACATTTTGATTGCATTATAATCGATTAGATGTAACGATTTTCAAAATTAATGATTTGTTAAGTAATTTGCTAAAACCTAACAATTGAATAAATTGAAAACAATAGTATTTGAAAACTATCTTAAATTTTTTGTATCTGATGAACTTTTCAGCAGATGAAATATATCTAAGAAAAGGTTCTTGTTTTCAGTTATGTTAGATAATTAATAGCTTTATTGAAAATGGGCATATTTCCATATACTAATTAAACATGTAACTTACGAATATCTTCGCCCACAACAAATGCAAAAGTAAATCCCATCACAAAACACAACATCCACATAATGCAACAAAAAATAAATTATATAAACACAAGTTGTCTATTTGATGCGAGTTTGATAAGTGAACTTAGCCAACGTTTGTTTTACTTTCACTTGGTCAAACTTCAGTTAATGGTACTCGTGCTCTTGCATACTGCAAGTAATTGTCAAGTGCTCGATGAAAAACGCGAGAATTGGAGAATTGGGACGTCGTCCATGAGATTTAATGTCAACTTGATTTTTATGGATAATAAGATATTACGTACAACTTGTCGCGTGTGAAGATTTTATTGATTGATTAATATGCAAGGCACATGAGGATGATTGGTTCTTTGATTCGAATATTTATACATGATGAATGACTAACACCGTTAAACTTTTGAAATCTGCTTGTAGGTGGTCTTGAATACCATCTGTTCAAAAAATGAGGCAAATTTTCATTTTTCCCAAAAAGTATTTATTCATTCATCAATTTATATTTCATTCCCTTGAAAGTAGTTATCCTAGACGCAGTTCTGATTTGCACCTTTTGTTACGTTCTTGAACTCTCTCAAAACGCCATCCTACATGAGTCATTTTCTGATGCACGGTAATCAAAGAAAAAAATGAGCAAAACCTTGATATTTGATCGAACTTGAGACTATTGGATTTTGTTTCCGTTGTCATATTCATCAATATGGCTCTCGGAAACAACAGGTGACCTTCTGTCATATGTCATTCATATTTGGAAATATAGAGAGTCAAGAACTGTTGCGCTTTTGACTCTGTATGGCTTGAGGGTCTGCTGTCCAAACTTCGATGATATGGCTTGTCGAATCATTTTCATGTATGGCTTCTCAGCTTCCTGAAATAACGTTCCCTGCAAGTGGCTGTCGATGGATACAATGCTGGTGTTCCTCAAGGATCCGTATTGTCTCCAAGCCTCTTTTTAGTGTATATCAACGACTTATTGGAAAAAACCAATAATCCAATATATTCCTTTGCTGACAACAGCACACTTGCCTCGTCATTCCAATTGGATTTCAGGACATCGGCTTCGGATGCACATCGTGACCGTGTTCCAGAATTCCTAGGCTTCTTTCACGTCACAAATCTAGACGATTACAATTTGCCATCAAGTGAAATGAACAACATTGGCGAAAATTTCTGTTCACAGAGGAAACAAGAATACAGTTATGTACACCAGATGGACATTGTTGAGTATACAGAAAATCTGGAGAACATTTCGCAGAATGTAATCTTGTACATAACGTTCGCTTTGGTGATGGTTCAATTATGTTGTGGGGTGGCATTAGTTGAGACAGTCACACTGAGCTCATAGAGATGAACTCGAAAATGAATGCTGACTGGTACATACCCAAAATTCTTGAAGAGCATGTCTTAACTCACGGCGACTTCATCGGTTATGACAGTTTTGGGCTAATGCATGTTAATGCTCGTGCACATGCTGCAAGAACAGTCACCGAGATCATAGAAACGTGCACAAGAAACCATAAATGACCTCTTGCGGAGTATGCCCAAGAGGATGCAGGTTATCGTTAGAGCCAGGGGAGGAAATAGTTGGTACTGATCTGTTGTTGCCTCAAAGAACTTTCATTTTGTCGTCATTGCTTGCTCTGATCAAATACTATTACCAAAACTAGTCTATTCCATCACTTCTTCCATAGGTGTGTGATGAAGTTTCAATATTTTGGCAAATAATATATGTTAAATACCATTAGGTAATGAAAACTGCATAAATATTCAGACAAATTGAAATAAACATTAAATCAAGGCTTGAAATAAAATATGCAATATTTTTGTCTGTGAGTGTATTAATGAACTATAATTTATAAAAATAAGTTCTTCATATTTTTTGGCCGTGAGCAACGATGTATTGAAAATATCGAAGTATTTTGCAAGAGTATTGCCCCATTTATCATATCGATATAGAAGAGAGTTCTGCGAACAGATTGTTCCCTTAAAGGGTAAAATGAATAATTCAGGTGCTCTTATTGTTTTATTCGAAACATTCAAGCAAATTATTGATAATGATGATGGACAATTTATTTTGTTTGTTATTATTTTTCGTAAAAATTAAATATCTGATATGTTATCAGTTCATCAGTCACATTCCAAAATTGCTCCAAGATTTTGGGTACAATCGTCGACAAAAAACTCAGAGAGACAAATGCATTGGATCACTATGTTCCACCGTGAATAATCACTTCTTTGCATTGAGAAATTCAAAGAGCTGTTCAAATGAAGAAGGTCTCATTAGCGTTTACTTTCCATTGATATATTCTTCAATTAGTCATGAATATGTATTTAAAGTGCTTTTATTGTTTTCTCATTTTAACATTTTTCCATTGAAGGGGTTATATTTGTTAGGAGTGATTAATTTTTGGGAAAGAAAGTTTTTGGCTTTCTACTACTCCATCTTGATACAAAAAAAAAGAGGATAAGGTATAAGTATAGAGTTACTTATTTGCAAATTGATTACTTCCTTCCTTTCTTTGGAAGATTC
>WOGP01004013.1:0-14510 GCA_015342065.1 Leptinotarsa undecemlineata | reverse complement strand
ACTTTATTTGTTCAACAACTTCACTGAAATTATATATAACATTATTTCACCCTCGCAATCTGTAATGTTTCATGAACGCCCAAAACCCTCCATAATCCATTCTACATGAGTTCACGACAGTAACGCTCACAAGCAAATGGAACGGCAAAAACTGCCTTCGTGAGCGCTTAGTGGAACGCACCCATCTACGCCACTGGACACTGACAGTTGAAGAAATGTCATTTATAAATGGTAATTTGTGTTGTTTGTAAGCACTTAAAAAATTATGAAATTTCAATCTAATTTCAAGTAACTTGGGAAAAAGTGAATGAAAAACGGATAGAAAAAGGTGTGATGATATGGAAAAATATGTTTTGAATGAAAAATATGTGGTTTGCAAACGTTTATTGGTGTGAAGAAAAAGGTTAAAAATGACATCATATGAACTTTGTAAGGCTATATCTCGAAAACTAATTGAGACCGACTAAAAATAAAAAGTGTTCTGAACTCCTACTATCATGTAGTATCATCCCTGAAAAAATCGCGAAAATCGGTGAGTATCCCATAAACTTTAATTAAGCCCAAGTAAGTTTAAAAAAATCTGTTTTTCCGTTAATCAGCTGTCTCCCCCATACGAACGAGGTCTTACCTTTCAACGAGTGATTCCTAATACGATTGCAGAATAATCCCAGCTACAACCAGAGAAAAATATCTGGTCGAGGCAGGAATCGAACCCATGGTCTTCCGATCGTGAGTCGGGCGCACTACCACCGCGGCTAATTCCACAATTCTACAATATTGAAAGAATTCAAAGTTCAATCTAAAATTAAAATAAATATCACTGAATATTAGTTACTTGCAGGTATCGCACTGATGATGGCGTAACAGCCGAAAGCGCTTTGCAATTCACAAATAAAAAATTTTTGCACGAAATACTATTCCTTTCCTGATTTACCTCTAGCTGAGCCCCGAATTACTAGTGATAGGCTGATTATAATGAGGTTTCGCCCTGTTCCCCAAGGGGATCGTTTGTAACCGCTTATCACCCTGTGTCATTCAGCTGTGGGCACGATTCCTTACACCTTAGCTTGGGTAGGCTGGTCCAAGTTGGCATGTTCTGCAAAGGCTTTCGGGGGGTTTCAGTTACCCCCACCCTACTTTTTTCTGCCACTGACCAGGAGTCCGGCGACCCTGTCCGTAAAGCCACATTGGCTTTCCGGACAGGGCCTCCAGTCCCCTATCCGCCACCTGGGGACGCGCCCGATAGGTAGCCCAACCTAACAGTCCTAATAAGTTTGTCAATAGTTATTTGTTGATATGTATGGTACATCAAAGAATTCAATGAGTCTTGTTGTTCTTTTAGGAATTCCCTCTTTTCGTAAAGATTTCAGATTGGGGCACTTATATTTTTTATATATTTTATAACACATTAACACTATACTTGCCTTGCTTCTATTTTCTAGCCTGGGTATTTTGAATATTCGTCTCGTAGTGCTACTGATCTAACTGTATTGAAGTCCGGGTATAATTTTTTTTGAAATATTGATATCCCGGAAATTTGTTATGATTTTTTTTTAATCTATTTTTATGAACAATGTGGGAAGGATACCGCACTATAGCCCCATATTGGATGTCATTGAAATGTGCACTTTGTCTTATTACAAATCCATCAATTCGTACTGCCTAAGATATTATATAATCCAAATGTGGTTTATACGTTATTGTGAAAGAATTGTATGTATTCGAAACTCCATTAAATACCCTTCATTGAGTAATTGTATTCTTGTAACGCACTGCTTGGATCTTTTGGAGTTGGGATAAAACACCAGTTATATTAATTGTATATTGTATTGGTAGGTTTTTAGGTACAAGACAGGATAGGACATTTGGATATATTTAATGGGAGCTCATTATTCACACTCAATCGATAAACACTATTTATATCCTTTTCTAGTTTGACACAATCTTGTGAGTTTTCGATCTGACTATAAAATTTAAGGCCGTCTGCGAGTAACAGACAATCAGAGTACTTTGAATTTTGAGTTAGATCATAATTGATCAAAAGGAATAATTAATGGACTCAGGTTTGATCCATGAGGGACTCCATAGTTAATGTGAAATTTACCTGTACAGATGTTGAAGAGGAGATACCCCAGATGGGAGCCCTCAGGAACTCCGGAAATAATATTAATGAATCTAGAACTGAACTTTCCCAGAGTGACTGCTTGAAACCTATTTGTAATATACGACTGAAACCATCGTAGCCGATCACTGTGTATACCCATTTCTGACAGCTTGTCGAGTATATAGTTGCATAATATATCTAGTCGAATGCCTTGCTCAAATCGGAATAGATGGCATCAGCCTGGTAGACTTTGTTTATGTTCTTCAAAAGATATTCAGTGTAGATAAAAAGGTTGGATGTTCATTATTGATTGAGGATCTGACATCACAGTGGATATACTCGCAAATTATTGACTCAAAAAATTTGAAATTGAGCAGAGTTGCAATATAGGGGGCGATAGTTTTCAAACAATAATTCATTATCCCTTTTGAAGACGGAAACTACAGTGTAGTTTTCTATATTTTTGGGAAATAGCCTTCATTGATAGACTTATCGCGTAAAATTAATAAAATATGAGACATTTCATGAGCGCATTGATTTAAAAAACAGGTGCGTATGTGGTCCATGCCAGGTGCTTTATGTGGAAGATTCAGTATCTATCTCAGAATGGTATTTTGAAAGATGTGATAAGAAATGAATGAAGAGCTGCGGGCTGATCTATCAGTATTTGATTGATTGATTCCAATTGCCGGGTTAGATGAAAGAGCGAAAAACTTTGGAAAAACGTCACATATCTTCTGTCCGTCTGTTGAAATTATTTTGTCTGGATTCACCATAGCATTGATTGTGGAGTAGACAACGTTATAAATTAAATATTGTATTTACATATATACTCAGGTTACCTTGCGCCCAACGATTTTATTATTTTTGATGAATACCGCAGATTGCTGAGGAGAGTGGTGTGATAACTGACACCAAGGATCTTCCAGAATAATTTTTTTCATTTCTGATCACATTATCTACATCATTATTTTCTTTTTCTCTCAAATAAACCGGTAACATATTTTTTTTACTTAGTTATTGGGTATATAACTTCCACAATCTCAATAATGAACAAAGCTGATTTGTTGAAGTGTGATAAAAGGCAAACTGAAAAGTCTACCCGAAAAGTTATTGCAGATGTCTTATTGATTTAGCTTTGTTTGGTGTTTATATTGTGGAAGGTGATATAGCCAAAAAAACTAAAAAGTATTGAGTCCCCCAACAAAAAATGTGTTTCAAAAAATAAAATGGATGAGTTTTTGCACATTTCTGAATTATCTATATGGGGTGAAATACTGAGAGGAGCACGTTTAAAAAACACACTGTATATATCATATTATTCAACAACTTTGTAGCAGATTCCATGTCAAACAGAAGTATTGAAGTAACTAGTTTTTACGAAGTAACTTAATGCGTATTGTGGGTAACTGGAATGTCGGAATAAGCATATCCAGTCCATTATTTACCTTTCTGTTAATACTACAAACGGAATTAATTACCCCGAGAACCCATGATCTGGCAACGTCGAACATAAAGGGCTTTCATCTCGTAATACCTGTTAACACGACCTTTTGACCACAGTGGTGAAATATAATACAACTAGTTATATTCAACAATGACTTGAATTTAAATTATCCCTTGCTTTATGCTCCTCGGTTGTTTTGTATAATTCATCCATAAATTTCAGGACTCAACAAAACAGTTTCGTTTTCCGTGCGCGTATTCGTCATAAAGAAGTTGAGAGCGCATATTTACGTTTATTATTGCGACTAATTTGGAGGATTATTGTTTCTACTCAGTGCTGAACCTCTGGATCAGTTCAGTAGTTTGATTTTTTGAATTTTCTGAAAGATGTTCTTTCAGTAGTATTGTGGAAAAAATAGAGGGACCTTACATTTTTTTGCTACTTCTACCATCTATTATCTGGAAAAATACAGTTTAGTAGGTACATAAGTAACAGGCAAATTCATTTTCTTGAATGTAATTTGCAATTTACGAACAAAATATAAAATTACCTCTATTTTTTTCTCAGAATTTTATCAATAAATTTCCGTTTTTCAACAAAACTTTCATTATTTAGTAATACTATAGGAAAGCAACTAGCGACTCGTCTTAATACATGTCACTAGGACGATTGGTTTTACAATAATATTACTGATTGTTCGATTGGTACTGCTCTAAAATAACGAACTTTGAGCTTGAAAAAGTGGAAATTCAACTCGTGCAAGTGCACGGTATTCGTAAAGACCATTTCCTGAAATATTTCCTGAAATATAAGACCAAAATATCAATTCTCAAATTACATTAACTCCACCTAAATAACGAGAAATCCCAACAAAAACACTCATCAGGAAGTATAAAGGTTATCTCAAAAGTTTTAACAGTGGGTTTTTGTTGCTCCATACCATATAGCGAGGGAAAAACAGCAAATCAAGAATATTAGAACATGTTTGGACCCATCAACATGACTGAATGATTCCAAACTGAGATCATATAGCGAGGGAAAACCAGCAAATCAAGAATATTAGAACATGTTTGGACCCATCAACATGACTGAATCATTCCAAACTGAGATCATATACAGCAAGGAACATGTTTAGGTGGAAATTTAAGAAAGCCGCATACATGTTTTCCAACAATGTATTCATCCAAGCTAGCGTAGAGATACGTAACATATAAAAAACCATAATCAAGCGAAAAATAGCCAACTCCCGCCAAACGGTCATTTTCTGCTGAATCAGTGAAGTGTAAAAAGGAAAGAGGAGATAAGTGAAAGTACTCGAATGACTCATAAATTGTCATCTCTCCGAGGAATTAGTCCAGTCATCACCCGAAGACGTTTGTGGATACTAACAATCGAAACGTCGTAAAGTAACTTGTATTCCTGAGACATTACAGTTCAAAGTATACTCTTAGAAACGGACAAAACTTTCGAAACAACCTTATATGAACATTATTTCTATTCCTGAAATATTTAGTGATTCATGTTGCATCGTAAATTTGTCTTAGATGATACCAACTTATGAAAATTCGCATTTTTTTCCAATTTTGGATATAATAATAATGATGAAAACTATAAAATTTGAAAATATACTCATAGTAAAAAGTCAAATTTTGTTGGTGTTCTCATTTCATCGTTCAATCGGAGATTTCATGCTATTTTCACTTTTGAATGATTCAATCTATCATGTACAGTTATTATGAGCTCTAGGTTGTCAGGCATTTATTTCGTCGATAGATCAAGAGGTAATTGTACAAAAATTTCATGCAATGAACTATTTTTGTTTCCTTGCGCTTTGCTTACACTTGCATTGTTTTTCGCTTTGCAAGGTTTTTGTATAATATACTCGTAAGTTAGGAGTGATCACATATAAATGAAATATTGTTTATGATGTTACCGCTGTTTAATAGATTCAAAATTCCTATCAGATTTTGTGAACGTGGTCAAAAAGTACTGTACTTATTTGGGTTTTAATAACTACTAAAGCAAACAAACTTTCAATTAATGCTGATTATAACATAAAAATTCGTTATGAATTCATTGAATTATTTTTTTCGAGTACGTCACATTTTCATTGAGGAACAAAGTTTTGGAAAACCTTATTTTTTAGAAATTGACATTTCAAGGAATTTTTTTGGATTTGAATATATTGTAGTTGTAAACTTGTAACTGAATTGTAACTGAAACGTAAGTAGAATCTCTGGCGTGAAAGGAATGCATTCAAAACACCTTTTTCATACTATTTACGAAGGTGCATTATAAAAGTGATGACCCCAAGTTGTCGTATCAGGATATGACTGAAACTGAGCTGTTTTCGATAGAATTAAATGAAAAAGACACCCTTTTTAAATTAATAATATTCATAATAAAATTTATGAATTTCATTCATCATCAGAAGTCTCAAACTCTATTATTGGTGACTAAAGCATAAACTTCAATATTGTCTCATCTCCCCTGTACCAAGACAGTTCTCATGTTTTAATAGTCGCACAGATCTTTATTAAGAACACTTTGCGTTAAATGGTTTGTTACTCACTTCTATGACAAGGAACATGAAATTTCAGACCACATGCTCCCGCCTGTTACTTCCAAATTACCCATAACCATAACTTTTTACCCTACCCATTAAAAACATATTCATTTTATGAAGTCAACTGGAGGGAGAAACTGGTGTGATATTTGTATCATTCTAGAATAAACAATGCCGTTGCACCTTGTTTTGTATCTGTAAACAACTGGGAATCGTAGTTGGGAAATCTGAATGACATATTACATTTTCACAAAGTAGAAATTCATATCTGAAATTTTATATGATACTGGAGAAGGCAAACTCATGGTTCACCCCTAGAAGTGACTACGTAACTGCAACGTATTTTCCAAAATGAGAAATGCACGCAGTCACTTGTTTTATGCGATAATTTTGCTTATCAAAAGCTAAGAATTTTCGTGACAGATTTTGAAGGAGTCCTGAGATGATATCTATTATGAAAAAATCTGTTAAAATCTGTTTTTCCGTGAACCAGTTATCGCCTTTCCACCAAGGACAACTCTCAAAAGTCGAAACGTGTGCGACCTGAGGACTAACGAGGTCTCACCTCTTAATATGTGATTTCTAAGACGTTAATTGTTAATTGACTTTTGAAACATACGATGTTTTTGAATTTGAAAAATTGATGAACGGACACATTTATGACACCTCATTCGTAAAAAATGTATAGCATCTACGATATTCGAAAATGCATTATGCCTATCAATCTCAACAGTGTATGAGTTTATGATTTTTCGAAACCTCAACATCAGTGCTTCAAAATTCTCATTAGTTTTATTTTAGGGTTAATAAAGGACATTTCCATCTATATTTCACTAGCTTTCACCCGCGGCTTCGCTTGCATTTATGGCACTAAATAAGTGTCAGTACATTACAAATGAATCAATATGAGAACTATATTTCAATGCTCGGCTGGGATTATCAATTTTTAAAAATTATCACCTAACCAAACCTAATCTAATCTAACCTAACCTATCCTAACCTAACCTAATCTTTTTTTTTTGGGGGGGGTGGAAACCCTCATGGGCACTGGCCGCTTAGTGTCTATCACGTGCCAGTAGTGTCGGACTCCTACGGAGTAAAACCATCTCGTGCCACTTCGTTACTTGGAACTGTCGTAATGACGATCATCAAGTACAGATGGCGCCTGTCTACTACTGGTTGACCCTGTGTCTCGCATGCTCCCTTTCCTCTTCTTCCTCTTTTTTTCATCACCTGTCTTATAAAGTATGCCCCGCTTTTCCATTTTTCCTGTTTCCCTGTCATGTTCGTTATAAAGTTTTCTGGGGTTATATGGGTATTCCATTCGGTTTCCAGTCTTCGTCTATCTCGCGTCCATCTGTTGCAATAGAATATAGTGTGGGCCGGGTCATCTCTTTCTTGTTAGTACATACACAGCTCGTCAGTACTTTTTCCTATTTTATAGTTATAGCTGCGAAAACTACCATGACCACACAGGGCCTGTGTGATATGGTAGTCGATTTCCTCAAAGGGGCATATTATCCATGCTCCGATGTCAGGGATCAATCTTTTCGACCATTGCGCTGTTACCTTATGTCCGTCCCAAATCCTCTGCCATTTCTGTATAGTCCCCCGCCTCTCTTCCTTTTTTGTTTCCGCCGTGGCCTCTTCCCTGTTGTTTATTCTGCTTCTCTCCTTTACTAATAGATCAATGGGTGGAGTGCTGGTAATTACGCATATAGCATGCTGTATGCTGAGGCAATTCTTTGGAGCACCTTTCTTTGTGTTGCAAGAATAATCTTTTTGTATTTATCCATGGTAGTTGCTCACTCCCAGATTGGAGCCGCGATTGCACGACTCCGTACAAAAGCCGTCTCTTTTGGCTTTTCGGCCCACTGATGTTGGGCAATAGTTTTGTGAGCGCTGTCGTCTGTCTATAAGCTTTTACGCATGTTTGCCTGATGTGTTTGTTCCAGATAAACTTATCGTCTAGCCATACCCCTAGGTATTTGACATATTTACTGGGTGTAATCGCTATGCCTTGGAGTTGGAAGTTGATGTCATGGCCTTTCCTGAGACCTCTGAGGATTATTGTTTCTGTTTTTGGTGGGGTAATTGCCAGGCCGTTTAACGTCATCCAGTTCACAATTTCCTCGATGGCTTGGTTACCGTTGCTGATAAGGTCTTCTTTTTTTTTAGCTTTCACGACTAAGGCCAGATCGTCCGCGTATGCCGTAGTGAGGCAACCTTTCAGTAATGCGAGTTTCAGGACGCTCATATAGGACGTTCCACAGTACTAGACCGAGCACCGAACCTTGTGAGACCCCCTGATTCATTTGTCGTATGTGCTTTCCTATTAATATCTTTCTTTCTGTTAGATAGCTCTCGATTTGGGTAATTAAGTATCTGCTTATTCCTGTCTCGGTGAGTCTTCTAACAATTAGGTGCCACTTTGCCGTGTTGAAGGCGTTCTTGACGTCTATCAAGACTGCAGCTGCCCAGGTCTCGGTTCCCTCCTTCGCTTTTTCTACGACTTGTTTCATCGCCGCAATAGTAGATTTTCCTTGTCTGAAGCTAAATTGATTTGGTGATACTGCCTGTTTCAGTTCCAGTTCTGCTTCTAGTCTACTCTTCAAGGAGTGTTCGTATATCTTGCCTGGTACGTCCAGCAGGCAGATCGGTCTACATTTGAGTTCTCCCTCTGCCGAGCCTCCGTTTGGTATTAGGATCACTTTTGCTTTTTTCCACCCGAGGGGAAAGGTACCTTCTGCTAGCGTTTCGTTGAACACTCTCAGGATCGTCTCTGAGATTGTATTTATTGCCAGTCTCATTTTCTAGGCTTAATTTTCTCAGCTGTCCTTTGCATTTCTTCCAGTATAAGTGAGGGAGACTCCGCCGGGGGGTAAGCTTCATAGTCGATCCTCTCGCAAAATGGAAAGAGGTCTTCAACTATTTCAAGATTTCTATTTAGATATAGTTTGTACGGCAACTTTGTGTGCTTAGGTCCCTCTGTTACTATTTTATATCCTAGTCCCCACGGATCTTCTTCGAAGCGTTCGCACAAGAGGTTCCATTGTTATTTTTATGCCTCGTTTATGGCTTCTCTCAATGTCCTCCTTGACTTCTTGTACTGCCGTTCTATTTCCATGATTATGCCTTGGTCCCCTTGCTGTCGGCGGGCCTGTGTTGAGACTCTTCTGTGTCTGTTGCATTCGTGTCTAAGGGCGGCGATTTGGTCGTTCATCAAATCGGTTGTACCCTATCTGCACCATTTGTATTGTTCCGTAGCTATGAGTTGATCCGCTTTTATTGCTGCTATTAATTGGTCTAGGTTTTTGATCCCTTCAGTTATTATTTTCAAAGCGTTTGTGAATACCTCCTTGTCTATGTATTGTCCCGGGTGCCATTCGGTCTTGGGAGTTTGTGGCTTTGGTGTAACGCAATGTTTGGGGATACAGAGCAGTTGAATAAGGACCATTTTCCAAAGTTCAAATCTGTGTATCCTACTCCACTAGTATGGTTTATTACGTCAACTTTTCTATTCCTACATAGCGTAGCTGTATCATTGTTTAGGTCTCTGATCCAGCTGGGGTTATTCTGTACTATATTTAGACTGGGTTCTTGGACTTTCGCATGCTACCTTCATAAGTAGGTGGTGCGCGTTTCTTCATCTGTCTATGTTTATCTGTATTATATTTAGAGTTGTTGTTTCTGACCGATGGTGTGAAGAGGCTTCTTTATGCTTCATTTTCAGTGATACTTCTGAGGAGTTCTATGGAGTCGATGATTGTTTCTATAGTTTCGATGGTTTGTTCTAGATCCGAGGTACCTCGGCTTATGAGAAGGCCCCGTCTGGGCGCCTTCTACCTCTTCCATTTCCGTCTTTTTTTTTTCGTTGCACCTCCTCTAACTCTTCGTTTGTTGTGTCTTCCATTGTCTTCTGTTTTTTCCTTTCCCGCTGTCTTGCTTCCTTTAGTGCTCGTTTGAAGGTTGGGCATTTATTTGTTCCTAGTCTGTGACCTCCTGTGTCACATACCGGGCAGTATTCCTGGTTCTCACAATCGTTTGCGTTATGTCCGTTTTGGCCGCACTTATAGCAACATTTCGTTCGCTCAGGGCCTGTACACTTTTCTTTGGTATGATTATATGTCCAACATTTTGCACATCGATTGATCATCAGCCTTTTTTCTACCCTACATCTGACGATCCCGATTCTTATTTCCTGATAGAATTACTTCGGCTATTTGTTTTGGGAGTATTATCGTGGCTGCTAATGTATCATTCTGCATAGGTCTTGTTTTCCCCGTCTTGCAATCCTCGTTCCATACTCCTGTGACCTTCTTAGCAGCCTCTATAATGTCCTCCTTGGTTGTGTCTGCCGCCATACCCTTCACGTATGTGAAGGGTCTCTGTGCTCTGTCCCAGTTTTTTGGTCCTCAGTCTCCCGTCACTCCTGAGAGTGGCATTTATACCCTCTAGTGCTTTAGTGTTCTTGTCGAGGGTCAGAAGAAGCTTACCGTCTTTTGTACTTTTGATGGATCTTATACTTTTTGCCTCCGGGTTGTCTTCAACTTTGTCTTTTATCGTTTCCAGTATTTCCTTATAGTTTTTCCCGTATCCACTGATAATGACAGCATAAGTTGGTCTGTCGTCCTTGGATGCGAATTTCTGTTTCCCTGTCGTATATATTTCGACTTTGGTCCTGGAGTTATGGAATATGGCTTCTGCCATCTTCCGCAGTTCTTGGACTTGTATTCCATCTACGTAGTTCATTACTTTGTCTTGTAGAGTCTCTTCTCTCAGACCTTGAATCTTTTCCTAAATATCTTCCTCAGTACCATCGTGGATGATTTTAACCATTTTTTTCTTCGTGCATTCTCTTGATGCCCGAATCCTTGTTGATTATGTTTATACCCTCGGTAAGGTTAGCTAATTCTGGGAAACTTTCTTTGAATTGCCTTTGTATACTCCTCTTCATTTTGGGGTATTTTGGCTCGGCGATGACCACTTTTACTGTGTCGTTGTCCGTGTGGAGAGGGTTTCCCACAACTATATTTGTGTTAGAGAAGATATTTTCGTCCCATTCCAGGTTTTTTAGATTTCAATATTCCCCGTATTCCCTTATTGGCTTAAGGTGTCTGAGATTAGAGTCTATTATTTTCCTGTTCTTTTCGATCGACTCATATTTCATGTTAAATATTTGCTGCAGTTCTTTGGTCATCATTTGGGTGGTGATGCCTCGAATACTGTCTGCTAGGCCTTTGATTTTCTCCAGATCTTTGGGGTCTTCTCTTATAGCAATTTCCAGATCCCGTGACGCCAGTTCCGCCCTTTCGGAGAGTTCTCGCATTTTTTAAAGTTGCCATGTGTTTTTGGTTTCTGTAATATTTTGTTCCATATCTTTGATTTCTGAGTCTGTATTACCCAGGTCTTCCATCCTTTTCCTTTTTTGGTGGACGTTCCCTGATCGTCGTCCCAGGTATGGTCCACCGTCGCAACATTTGTATACGTACTTGGTGTCTCTCCCCGGGGCGGGCGCCCTAGTGTGTGTGTTGTTCCTAATCCTATCACCGTTGGTAATGTAGGTTTTATTGGTATGCCTTTCATTGGTTTATTTCCTTCCTTTTCCACCAACTGCGGTTTGGTACTATTGGAATTTTTGGATTTTTCCTCGAATTGCATTTATGTTACCACGAGTAGCTAGGGAGTTATCCGTCAGCCCCTGCAGAGCCCCGTATGCAGGTGTATAGCAGTCTTCCCCGTCGGGTTGCCCAGTCCGACGGGCATCGCTTGCGACACACTTATCCCCCTTGTGCCATGCATCCCTTCGGCACGATGGTGCTACATCTTGGTATTGGGGGTTTGACGAGCTGTCCTTAGCTTTCTCACCTGAGACCCTTCCGGCTAAGGAGGCCCTACCAAGAGTTAATACTCCCGCCGGTATGGCTCTCAAGTCTCATCGTAAGAACTGAGCTCCTTCACCAGCGACAAGGTCCCACAGCTCCTTGAAGGGGAACCTAACCTAATCTAACTTCACCTAACATAACCTAACGTGACCTAACCCTACCTAACCTAACCAAAGTAGCTAGGTTTTGAGATTTTTTTGACCAACAATTTTTTTATCTTACATTATTTTTTCAAATAAAAAATATCCTATGTTACTTTTAATACCTCCTAGAACATGTGTTTAAAATTTCATGATGATCGATTCAGTAGTTGTCGCGTGAAACAGTAACAAACAAACTTACATTCGCATTCATAATAATAGTGGGGAAGTGAGGATGTTTTGCTACCACAGTAGCTTTTTCGTACATACTGAATGTTGATTCTATTATATATTCTATGTTTTTTCATATACCCCTTGTAATCATAACTACTCAGGCACTTCTTCGATCATAATTACTAAAAACATTTTTTTTTAAAGTACATCATCAGATTCGAGTATTGAACTGTGTGGAGTCGACATCGTGCTGCTCACTCAGGATATTTCGCCAATAATAAAATCAGGTGTGCTTAATCCTTACTAATCATTAATCTTTATTTTTCTAAATATCATATTTCATAAATTTTTTAGGCTAATTTGATAAATATTCATGGGTGTTCAATTGGGTGGCAGATCTCCGCCACCCAGAAAAAAAGTCTGCTTTTACTGATGACAAAAACCCAAATAATGATAAGGAAAATAAAACTAATATATCTGATGAAACTGTTAATAGGGAAGTTGAGGAAATAATGTTCTTTAGTAATTCAACGCCAACGCTATCATTAGAAAAGGAGATGGAGGAAGACAACCAAGAAGAAAAAAGAAAAATCAGTTTTTATAAAGAAAATGATCTTGGATTTTATCTGGTGATAGTAGAGGCTAATGATATTTCAGAAAACAATATAGGACGATTTAATGATTTAAAAATAGCGAAAGAAATTTGCAACCTACAATTAGATCATATCATTAGAATTAAAAACAAAGTTACTAATAAGATAGGGATAGAATTTAATAACAGATATTCAGCTAATGCTTTATTTAGTAATAAATGAGGATCTCAGGGCGAAAGGATATTTCATACCATACAACAGGGTTACATGTAAGGGAATAATTAAAGGAATTACTACAGCTAACTTCCATTATTCACATTTAAAAATAATAATCAAAAGTCCTTTCAAAGTTTTAGGAGTCAAAAGAATGAATAGAAAGGTGGTCAATAGAGACAATGTAGAATATCACCCAACAAATACAGTACAAGTCACATTTGAAGGTATAAATCTTCCCAAACATGTGGAAATATGTTATATGAGTTTTAATATTATTCTTTTTATAACCCCATTCACTCATTGTTTTAAATGTTTGATGTATGGTCACATATGGTATGGTATGGTAACTGTAAGGGAAAACGTAGATGTTATAGTTGTACGGAACAACATGAAAATGAGGAAGAGTATAAAAAGTGTCAGATCAATAAATGTTTTAATTGTAAAAGCGAAAATCATAAAACACTCAGTGAAGAATGTTCGGAATTTGATAGACAAAAAAATTAGAGAAAAAATGAGCCTAGAAAATATTTCATTTCATCAAGCCAAACAGTTTTACCCAAAAAATAGCCATATGAGTATCAATAATATCAATGAATTCCCCAATTCAAGGAGCCATTTAAGCTATACCCAAAATAATATAATAACTGTAGCGCAAATGAGAGATACATTGTATAATAATAATAAAAATAAAAGAATTCTTTCGTAAACAACAAAAATTTAAAAAAAATTATAAAGATGAAATGCAAAACTTAAACGAGTATCTATTATATCCCAAAAGACAATTATCTCAGCCAAGAACAGGAGTTATCGTAAATAGAACTCAATTCCAGGCAAATGCAGCATCTTCACAATTTTGCCATGATGGGCAAAATTCAGATGAAGAATATAATATTTTTTAAAAAATCCAAGATTTACTATCGGGTTTACCTGAAAGTATTAAACCTAATATAATAATAATAATTTTTGATAATGAGTTTCCTTAAACAAGGTAAATCAGATGGAGAACCTAATAGTTATAGACCCATCGCGCTTGCATCCAGTGTATTGAAACTAATAGAAAATATAATTAAATTCAGATTAGAATGGCAGGTTGAAAACAAGAATATTTTATCAACCTTTCAATAAGGATTTCGTAAGGGAAAAGAGTAATGGATAGCATAGCATACTTAGTGCCATATGTTCAAATAGCATTTGGATTAAAACAAGTTGTTGTAGCAATTTTTTCAGATATAAAAGGGGCCTATGATGATGTAAATATTCATAAATTATACAAATCTCTAATTCAATATGGAATTTCTTCTGATATCAGTAATTTAATATTTAAGTTATTAATGAATAGAAAAAACATAATTTTGGACTAAAATGGAAAGAAACACTCCCCGGTA
>WOGP01004012.1:0-14510 GCA_015342065.1 Leptinotarsa undecemlineata | reverse complement strand
TAACTAATAATGTGACTTATCCTATGTCAGTATGTGATTTTATTGGATTAATAAATATTATTATTATTATTATTATTACTAACCAACTCTAGTTGGTTAGTAATAACCAATAACTTTTTTCAGTTGCTTCTTATGAAATTTAATGGTGTTTTATCCTGCACAAATTAATCTCATTTTAAAATATTCCAGTTTTGAGTCATAGGAAAAATATAGCATTCTACTCACAAACAATGGCCATTAATCGCTCAAATGATTTACGAAACTCACCTTAAGCGTGAATCGACAAACTTTATTCTAAATAGTAATGACGACATTAAATGCTCGTTAAATAACATGCTTTACCTTTGATTTGATGTAAAAGTTCCCATGATAAAAGAAAATAACTAAGATTCTTAAACTTCCCTATTTGTTTTATCAAAATTTATCTGGATAGGTTAGTTTTGAAATAAAAGCAAAATATATTAAGCTGTAAAAAGGTTTTTTTTCTTCTAATTTTATTTGTTGAAGGCTGGGAGGATAAATGATATACGTTCTTCAAGAAGCCATCACATCCATAAATTTAAGAAATACTATACAGTTCTTATAACTTATTATTAAGACTGTTATTTGTCAGCAGTATTTATTGAAAAAAAAAACTGAAAACTGGTAAATTACATAAAAAATCCATAAACTAGTTTCGGATTTTATAAATTATATTGAAAGCTAGAAAAAATATAGTATGTTTTTTAATAAGAATGTCTGAAAAATCTGACAGTGTTTTAAACGGAACTGTCATTACCAACCAACAGTATGAATAAAAATAATATTATATACAATGGATCAAAAATTATAACCACCTGTCGTTGCCAATTAGATAAATAATTTTAGGTTATTCAGGAGAATCTTTATAGATCTTATTTCCAACCCAATATATAGGCACTCATGAATTTTCAAATTAATTATCTAGTGCTGCATGTTCGTATTATGCAGGGCAAAACTGAAAGTGATCATCACAATCTATATCCTTGTGACAAAATTTTTCATGTGAGATTTGTTAATTTTCAAGACCTTGAATTATATTTTGATCAACTGATTGATTTAATAAAAAACTTGTAAATTTTACCTGATGAAATACTAGCAATAATAGGTCTAACAGGATGCCACGCAACATCTAAAAGCAATTCTCCCTTGGTTCCATGTAGTATCTTGACTAAATTCCCAACAGCCATTTCCCATATATAAAGAGCATGTTGCCTTGTTGAACCAGCACAAATATACTCGCCGTCACCAGAAAAACAACATTTTTTCCACATTGTTCTGAAAGGTGCAGATATAAGATTCATCAAAATGTTTGAAATATTAAAATATTTTATTAAAGGGTTTCAAAATCAGATTATTTTCTACTATAAAAAAAACACTTTTCCCACACGATATAACTACACATTTCTTGGCGCAACTTTTAGCAACCATCATCGTCAGATGATCTAAACTTTATAAGTAAATGCAAATATTTGAGAAAAAAAGTAGCACCAGCATAAAAAAAATTGATTTTTTCCTACAAAAATGTATTTTTCAAGATATTTAATGGAAAGTCGCCTTTTGTGTTCCTTGTAAGCTATAATTTTTTCAAATCGAAGTATTCAGTATGAACATTTTTTTTAATTAATAATTTTTTTTCAATTGATACTACCCAGTATTTATTAGTTGGAGTAATCTTCTTTCAGATGGTGCGAAAGAAAAGTAATATTAATATAGACCAATATTGGATTATTTATTGCTCATGTGTGTGGTCGCCAACATACGAAATCCTTATAAATAAAATAGAAATAACTCAGATCAAATTTTTAAGAAATTTAGCTTATAAATTGAATATACTTTCAACTGAAAACACTTCGAGAAAAGTTTGCACTATAAGAAATAGTGAAACTGAGTACTCGTAGAGTTTATGCAGACATTAGATTTCTACATAAGATTTTGAACTATCATGTTGATTGTCCACATCTCTGGTCTTTAATTGTCCTGCATGTTTCAGCCAGAAAAAACTCGAAACACTTAAGACTTTTGCAATTGATTTCCATAGATGCAATTATGGACAATTATCCAAAATTTGATCAAGAGCTAATGAAATTCAAGTAGATCTGTGTAATATCTGAAAGTAGCTTGAACCAAAATCACTTTTAAAAAACAACAGAACATAGATTTGCAGACATATTTATATTTCCTATCACATTACACTCATTCATAGTCTTTAGGTTTAATTTTAGTTTTTGGGTTAAATTTTAATCTCAATCTCAAAATTATGTTGGAACATGAAATTTTACAAAAATATGCAAAATAATATCTTTTGAGTATTAAATATTAGATATATGATCTCGGCTGAAAGAATTTTGGTTGCAATATTTTACATATATGAAAATTGATTTATAAGATTCATTAATGGAATAGAAAATTTAATAATGGATGAATGAAGTTATGCAGTTTTTATACTTACTCAAAAAAGTATACATTTGGAATAAAAAAATATATAACTCAGAATGTAAAGCTATACTTTCATAGGAACAATTAGAACATATAGCATAAAATGAATCTAAAGAAAACACTTTTTCTACATCAAGAGAAAAACACTCTCTTGACACATGTATCACATATAATAATAATATAAACTGTTCACATCATAATCATCTCCAGTAAGCAAAACGCCCCTCCCCCAAGACACTGTTTTTGTTCTGGTGTGGGAAAATGTTTTCTTCGCATGTAAGCTATACACAAATGTTATTTCACAAAAAAATGTATTTGAGTGAAATGTTTATGAAAATTATAGATTATATATTTTTGTTCACACTAATTACTGTATTGCAAGAATTCAATGAGTGGTGTTTCAAAAACAGACTAATCGTTAATATAAATATGACAGTTTTTATTGCATTTGCATATTCTCTTCAAAGTTTTAGTAACTTCACTTTCAATTTTCTCAATGAATCTCTGAGATCAACAACCTGTACAAAGTTTTTAAGAACAATTATTGATGCCCTTATCACATGATGAGAACACATAGAGTTTACATCTTAGAAACTGAACCCAGTTGTATTACCTAATAAAATCACTAAAAAGTAAACTAGATACCAAATCTCTACTAATGGTATACTACGCAAAATTTCACTCCATAGTATGCTGTAACATTGCTGTATGAGAATTCACCACAGAAATTGGCAGAATGTTTGGGAAACAAAAGTCACTGTTGAGGTTAATTTTTAACCTTGATTACAGAACGTCATGTAGAAACAGTTTCCAGATAATAAAATATTAACTGTGGCAAGCATATTCATTGCAACTCTTGACATACATTCATGGGAATATAAGACACCTTGACATACGATTGAAAGTACATAATTATTATACTATATACTATTATACTATATGCTTACAACTCGAAAACATATCTATACAAAAATATGAAAAAGTCTCCTGTGTTTGTTGGAACGAGTATTTATAATAAATTGCCAAACAGTATAAAAACACTGCCACCAATTGCTTTTAAACAACAATTTGAATAATATTTATTGACAAATGGCTTCTATACAATGAACGAATTTTTACTTGAAATTGTAAATATTTATTATTGTTTACAATATTTTTTATTTTATTTTATCATGTACTGACTGTTATCTTGTCTAATTAGCTAAGGCTATTGTTGATGTGAAGCTAAGATTATTAAGAATTTAATAATGATAATAATAATTATTATTAGACCGGATCAGAAATATTGTGATTATAATAAAGAACATTAATTAACTTGAAAGTAGATCCAGGAGTGATGCATTTAATAGCAATAAAAAAATAGAAGACATCTTAAAAGACAGTTGGCTTTCAAGTGTGCAGCATAGAACATATCAATTCTATGATGGAAATACTATGCCGTATATGTGTTTAAATGCATTTTCCATAACACTGTTGAGACTTAGTCTAGCTCAGAAGTGGCATCTGAAGCAATAAATGAATATTCTGCTAGGGTTGCCAATGACTGTTTTCAGTACAATCTCAATGAGTGTGATAAGATGACCAATTCATTTATAACTTCCTAACAATTTTTCTGACAGCATAAAATTGTGAAAATATCAGTTAGTTATATATAAATATTGTTTAATTTTTATATGTATATAATTATATTTTTCTTTCACGTGTCAAGAATGAATAATTATATTTCATTTGTTTTACATGTTTCTATTTATATGTTCATACCATATTTTTCATATAATGGGGGGTGTATTCGTACACGAATGAATCTGCATGAAGATTTAAATATCATAAAAGCTTCAATAGTTCACTCACTTATTGACTAAATCTTGAAGCTTTTGCATTGGTTCGGGTTCTCCATCTTTTCCATATGTCAAGACTTCCTTACTATTATACACTCTGATAACTCTGTCTGCAGTGTTAATCAGAAAATAACTGAAAGTAAAATGAATTCAATTTAGACTTATTTTTCTTAAATCAAAATGATTTATTACAATAGAAAATAAATGTACTTGAATATTGCTTTGAGGTTATTATAAAAGAAACCATCTAGCAAAAGTCACAATGACTGATAAAAAAATTATACACTTAGTTGAAACTACTTACTCTCCCCTTCGAGCAAACTCAATACTTCTCACTGCAGTTGCACTGGAAGAGCCCAAAATAATTCTGAAGCTTGCTTTCACCTCCAACGTGTGAGAATCTAGCACTAAAACTTTACCTTTGGCATTTCCTGTATAAACATTTTCACCTCTCCTATCAAATGATGCCACAATGTTCAGATCTCCCTAAAATTGAACAATATATAAATTAAATTGATTAATAATATTCATGATGATTTACACTTGATTTTCAAATTCTTTAATCTTCTGTAATAAAGCATTTCATGATAGAGGTTCTCAATTAAATGATATTGAACTTACAACACAACGATAACACACATGAAAGGACATGTAGTGTGTAATGATAAATTAACCATTTTGAATTATAAGACTTATCAGGTTTATTAAATCAACTCATGAGAAGCCATTAAAACAGCTATGTATACAATATGCATACAAGTGATATGATTCTTGAAAACAAATATGACAGAATTAAACCTAAGGAAGAAGTTGAATATATATAAACTCTTATAAATATTTATGTAAAAGTGGAATATTTACTCTATCTAAAAAAACTAGGTTTTGTTTATTGACTGTGCTTAGATCTTTCTGTCCTTTTCAAAACATATTATTCTTTTGTTCATTTGCCCCAGAGCGCCAATTAATTTTTGTTGTTTCACAATTTGTATTACTTTTTTTTTATATGTTTCTATAATTAAAAACTGATTTCTCTTACTTTTAACCACCATAATAATTAAAATATTTTCCAAAACTTTCGAACTATTCAAACAATGGAAAAACTATTGGTGTCAATATAATCAATTGGAGACTAGAAAACAAACCAAATGAAATACAATTACATGTTTCCACTAATTCCAGTAACGAAATATTTTAGTTAAATGTGAAATGAGTACATATTTCAGTTGTACTCAAAACTAAAAGACACTACTGTGAAATTCAATATTACAATAATCACCCAGTTTCAAAATTGTGAAATAAGATTTCAACAACAGGCTTTATTGCCTACTGGAAAGTAATGGAAACTATTCTGAACAACTATTGTAAAAACTTTTTTGAAATATTCATTATTTTATTGCAAATTCTAGTGAAATATTTTTTCGAAACAAATTCGATTTGAAACATCTAAAAAATTAAAAAATTATCAAGTAAAAATTCAATGGGATATTTTTATTGACTATAACAATTTTTTTATATTTGATGTAAGGTAAGGAAGAAACACCATTTTTAGATGTTTCAAAACCTACTGAAATAAAATTTTAAAAACCAAAAAAGCTGTTGAATTGAGATTTTGAACAGTTTCGAAATAGTATATCAAGTAACCCTTGATCTCTCTTGATATAGTCTCTTTTAGTTGAAGAGATGGAGTTGGGCAGAAGGGTTCTCGCTCGAAATAAAAATCACTCTGCATTTTTTGGTTGTCGAACAAAATTATCAAACTACGGCAAAAATTGGACTATGAGACCGTAATGACTATTGTTGCATTTATTTTTCTACCAATAAATAATTGATTTGGAAAGGTTCATTAGGGTCATTAGGTTTGTTATATGGTAAATGTACTTTTCAGAGATGGATACAACGGCGAATATCAGATCAACTCACATCTTCATCAATTGGTAAAACCTGATGCACACCATTAGTATCAACAAGTATAGCAGCATGTTTCATAGGGCAAACCAAGAGACGTTCCAGAGATCTAGGTTCGAATTGAACCTTCAAAACTGGGCATGGAAACCTGTACTTTTGTTCGCACTCTCCTGATAGTATGTTCCAAATGCAAACAGTGTTGTCAGTAGATGCAGACGCTATTTTGTGTCCATTTCTTGACCAACTTATACTACAAACTGGATGAACATGGGCAGATATGATTTTAGCTATTCCTCTGGTTAAAAAATCCCATATTACAATGCGGCCATCATTACAGCCTACTCCTAGAAGTGTTCCTCTTTTATTGAATGCACATGTTACAGCAATGGATTGTGAATCAAGAGTTCCATCAAACTCCTAAAAAGGTATACATATTAATTAATATTCCAGTAACTTGCTGTGAACTTACCTCTGGATAGTTCTGTCCAAAAGATTCTGAAATATAAATATAGATATTTTAATGAGTATCAACAATTGATTAATCTGAAAGTAAGATGTAGATAATGGATACTTGCAGAATTAGGTCAATTACATTATGAAGAGAGTCAAAGAAAGGAGATGTTAGCTAATATATCATGGACGGATCAAGAAAACGGGCAAAATCGAGAAATCATAGAAGATGATGATTGAGAAGATATCGAAAGTAATGCTGTGAATATAGTGAACACAACACTGAAGAATCTGATCCAGATGTTGAAAATTTTGTAAGATTAACAAAAATATTGCATATTGCTCTAAACATCATTTTACTGGAAAAGGCAACATACATATTTCAGGTAATTAGTTTTTTTAGATCATTTGTGTCTGCTTTAGGCTATGTTTACATAATTTGTATCAATAGTTAAATAGGAGAGATATATACACAGTGATAGATAAATAGATATATTTATTTGATCATGTTATGTATAAAATAAATTTATGACAAGTCAGGAAAACAAATAGGTGCAAGGTACAAAGTTTTCTATAAAATAAAATAAACAGTAAAAATTTGCAACAAGTTTACAGGGTATATTAACATATTCAAATTAAGTTGTGGTGTTCAAATCGTTGCACAAGTTTATTTTTGTTGTATACCTTATACTGGCAATTTAATTTAGTTTGTATTATAAAATAAACCCCTCCCTACATTTTTGTTTCATTTCCATTTTGGGGTTTGAGTGACGCAGTGGTAACTGAGACATTTCTTTCCAAATTCCAGTATTATCACAATTATAGTCAATCATTCAGTATTTCAATCTTGATAGAATATTTTGGGCAGTGCTGAATCCATTATTTCAACATGATGAAAATATTTCGATACCAGAATCAAAACTTTGAGTACCATTTCAGTTACTCAGTTACATTATCAGTACTCAATTGAATAATTCAGTTAGTTGTTTAGAAATCGCAGTTGTTAGAGTTTAGCTTGTACACTTGTCAGTGTACTGACTAGATAAACAGAAAACGATATATGAAATGAGACTCAAAACAAAAGTTGAAATAAATGGATAATGACTGAAATATTTGAGTATGATGGAAGAAATACAAGATTACTAAGAGCCAGTTTTCAAATATTTTACCGAAATTCAATGAAAAATATCCAAACTATAAATTGAAAACTCCCAAATAAGTTCCTTGCTGAATCATATTACCTAGAATTAATAAACGAAGATTAAGTTTCCAAGTTGATTCTTAAAATGAAAATTTAAAAAAATCAGGACTATGCTTAATTCGAGCAAAAACTCTGAACAGTATCGTTGAGTTTCTCATAAAGTGGTTTTCCATAAAAAGAATTTTCTCAGCATAATTTAAACGTGCAATTTCACGCCTACATACAAGAATGGGAATGAGCTTAAAGTAGAAAATTACTGCCCTTTTTCAGAAATTGCAAATTTTGTTGAAATATTCTTAAAACGAGAATAGATAAATACCTAAACAAAACCACATCCAACAACTAATTCGGGATTCAAAATGGAAAAAACTACCCTAGATGCTTCAATACCCCTATCAATTGAGGTCAGTAACAGTATCAATGAAAATTGACTCTGTTCGTGTATTTTTGCCAATAAACAAAATCAAATATCTAGAATCTAGGAGATATGTAGTGCGACACTAACAACAATGACCTCACGTAAAAACTATATTTTGTCACTTATAAATTAGCAAAGTGAGAGCATATCTTCAGATAAATCACGTGCATGCTATATTTCACGCTATTTAAAAGCATTATTTCATATGGAATAGTTCGTCAGGTTCTGCAACCTCAAGACAAATGAAGCTATTGACACAATTTCAAAAACGAATCTTGAAAATTATCTATCAAAAGAACAAAACATATATAACCGACACCTTATAAAAAGCTATTTTTAAAAAACCACCAGATCAATAGATGTACTGACTACAGGTATTCGACACACAGTAAAAAATAAATACTTATACTTATGTGATAAATTCCTACTCTGTAAAGAACCTATATCTATATTCAACTGATTCAACTGAAAATAAAAAATACATTCAGTATTCATTCATTTAAACAAAATTTGAAAATATGGAAACTAAGATTGCCAAAATTCAGGTACAATATGTCAACATAAAAAAAATATATATTACCAACCAGAAAATTCAAAAGAATACTTGTGATCAAAATGAAAATAAACTGGATCAACTATGAATATTGTTCAGAATATATTTTTTGTGTGTGTAACTATATAGTCTCAAGTCTAAACTTAGTTAATTAGCACCTTTTTCCACATTATACATGTGTCCAAATTGGAAACTTTTAAAGGGAAACTCCTGTTTTCAAACAAAATAGATGAAAACTGATGGCTGTGTCTGAGGGTCGTTTTTATGACAAACTTAATGGTGGAAACCGCATATAGATATCTATCATCGTTTCAGATACAGCATGTTTTTCGAAAATGTACATTTTTGAAAAGTTGCTGTATTTTTTTTCTGTCAAAATTTTTTTATTTCTATGAAAACATTTCCAAAACACTTTTTAACGTAGAATTTAATGGTGTAAAAACTTATTTTTTAAAATGAGATACCGTCTATATTCCTGCATATTTCAATAGAGCTTAAAATTACCTTTCCAAAAATGTAGCACACTTGATGTTTTGCTAGAGTCTTCTTTAAAATACGGAGCTTTTAGGTTTTTTCATATAGACTTTGAAACGCACACTTTGATCAAGTAGGTTTTGGGCGATGCGGACATAAAACAGAGTGCAAATCTTTACTGGTAGCTTTCAAATTTTGATTTAAGCAGTAAAGACGCTCTTTAATTAATGATTTTTGTTGCATTTTCACACATTCACAATGAAGTATGAAAATTATGAAAAATTAGGATATGATCCGATAGTCTGTTTCATACAAACCGGGGAAAATGCAGAGGCAGCGAGAGATGTATCCAGAGAGAAGACAACCTTCTAGAGACATTTTCGCAAATTTGCAACACACTCTAAATGATTATGGGTCAATTTGAAAAAAAAGGCCAAAATTATATGAATCAAATAGGGATAAAGATTTGGAAGAAATAGTCGTTTTAGGAGCTGTTGAAAATAATCCCAAAAAGTCAACACTAAATTTGAAAATATCCACAGGCCTAGCAAAAACTGACGTTAAATGGATTTTGAAATAAAACTAATTCAAGCCATACAGGACCAGAACAGTTCATCAACTCAGACTAGGAGATTTTGAACGCCGCATGGCTTTTTGCCAGTGGTTAATGGAAAGTTGTAACCGTGTGTGTTATTTTTCATTATATATTGTATTTCGACAGACGAAGCTTATATAAGCAGTGCCGACATTTTCAACCGCTACAATTTTTATACTGGGGCACAACAAAATTCTCATTCTATTGTGGAGCAGAGAAGTCGAGAAAGATTTGGATTTAGTGTGTGGGCAGGTATTTTCAGGGGTAGAATTATAGGCCCGTTCATTTATGATGAAGTATTTAGAAATTTTAAGGCAAAATATTGAACCCCTTGTTGATGAATTGTCACTAATAGAGCTCAGAAAAATATATTTTCAATAAACCGGGGCTTCGCCTCACAACACTGCAATTGTCTTCAATTTTTTCGCTACAAATTTTGGTAAGAACTCAATTGTAAGCCGACCTTTTACCTCTGAGGAAGGCTGAAAGAAAAGGTGTCGCTTGTGTGTAGGAGAAGCTGGTAGATATTTCAAACACCTTCTCTGAAGAAATATATTTCATTGTTTGTTCTTTATCATTATTTATTTATTTTATTTACAAACTTTACAGATCATGGCCCAGTTATAGAGTAGGAAAGGTAAATATCACAAATAAAATGACAAAAAAAGGTATAAAAAAATATTCAACAAGAGTTATACAAGTTCATACAAACTATTTCTGAAACTAGTAAGATTTTGGAAGAATATACCACAGCCATTTTGTACATTATCATAGGCATTGCACATAACATTTAATGGGGCATTTTGATAATAATTTGTTTTTGCCGATTCAATATAAAATGTGCGAAACGGTCTAATTTCATAAGCAGGTACATTGAAATTGATTTTTGATAGAAGACAGGGATCGTTCATTTCACTATGTATAATCTTATACAAGAGTATATTAAGTATGCAAATACTCTTCTTTTCTCGAGGGTTTGTATGTTGTACTTTTCAAGTAGCATTACTTTGGAAATATTAAGGTCATAGTTACCTGTTTCTTTCAAGTAAAGATATCTCAAGAATTTGTTTTGAACTCTTTCAATGCTTTATTTGTGACAGTTATATTGAGGACACCAGATAATGGAAGCATACTCCAAAATGCTTCTAATAAGAGTGATATACAAATGTTTGATGCAGGAAATATGGTTGAATTGCCTAGAGTTGCGAAATACAAACCCACACATATTTGGGGCCTTGTTTGTTACATTCAGTATATGAGATCTACATTATAATTCATAATTAAAAGTAACACCAAGGTCTGTCATTTCTCGACTTCTGTTGAGTTTTATACCGTCCATCTCATAGCTGTATGTTATACTGATTTTTTATTGGGAGAAGGTCATAGTATTACACTTTTGAATGTTGAATGACAATTTGTTTTTTTTTGACCATTCAACGATGTTATTTATATCATTTTGTAGATGTACACAATCTTCAACTGTTGATATTCTCTAAAAAAATTTTAAGTCATCTGCAAACAAAAGGTAGCAAGATGATGTGAAATTTTTACATGACTGTTGATAAATAAAATAAATAACAAAGGACCCAAGTTGGAACCCTGGGGAACTCCAGACGATGCAATAAATGGACTGGACTTATGCCCTTTCATTATCACACTTTGTTTTCGATTAGATAGATATGAACTGAAAAATTTCATCAGGTTGGGCTGAAAACCGAAATCATATTCTAGGGTTCTCAGAAGAATTCGATGCGAGACTTTATCAAAAGCTTTAGCAAAGTCGATGTATATAATGTCCACTTGAGCACGACTATCCAAGTTTTCAGCTGTTAATTGAGTAACATTATTATTATTGTAGATTCAGTCATTAGTAGTAAATACAGAAGACATAGTCTAGATCTTGAAAGTAATACAAATTATGTAATTACGAAACATATAATAAATATAGTGTAAATTGTTTTCAGATTTATTGAAACTATGCGTTTCAATTACTGCTGATAGCTACTACTGAACAATTTCTTTCTGTTTTATCACCACGCCGTCCAAAGCCTAATTGTGCATTTCAAAGTCTTCATGAAAAAAAAAATTGACAGGAACAAAGTTATAGCAACTTCTCGAAAATGCACATTTTTGAAAAACATGCTATAACTCAGAAACGATGATAGATATCGATATGTGGTCTATCTAATTTTGAAAACAGGAGTTTCCCTTTATAAGTGTCCAATTTGTGCCCACTCAGTACATTCCATTTTTTGTAAATAATAATAAGGTACAGAAGTAAATACTAAAGGACTGAAAGAAATAATGACAAACTGAAATGATTATCGAATTAGTGAAACAAAAACTGATTTACTGAAGACAAAATGAGTATAATTGTAACCATAATTCAGTATATGTTTCTATTTGCTTCAGTATCTTATGTGCAATCATGGTGTATAAATTTAGAAGTTGTTAACTCTACTTTTTCAATAATAACAATATGAACCAAACCAAACATTGCTACTAGTGACTGGTATATGGTGTAAACCTCAGGGTGGATTCCTGAACCTGTGTATTCAGTTGTAAGAATTAGTGTTTTCTGTTTATTACTACTAAAAATTCAATACCTGTGCACATATATTTGAGTGAGTGTCTATTTTTGATATATCTATGGTGGAGCATGAATGATGTCACTGAAAATTAATGAACCAACAGCTTTTAACTCATTACACCTTGCAAATGACTTGGGCGGTACTTGGATCCACCTCTACCCTTCAGTCTTCAATTGAAGCCAAGCTAAATATGAAATGATGCTAAAAATTTTGAAATTATTTCCCAAGAGAATATTCTGATAAAAGTAAAATCATCAATCACATTTATATTAAAATAAATTTTCACTTACCTAATAACTCCAAGTTCATATTAAATAAGTGTATTAATAGCGACTGTTGGGATTTAAAAAAATTAGATTTATCTTCACAACAGTTTTCTGAATTATTATTTCAACTTTAGAACATTTTGCTCTTTTTCATCACTTCCTGAACAAGGACTCCCTATATTACTTAGTAGACAGAGAGCACCTCGCTTAAATTTTTCTTTTTTATCCTACAAAAACATTTTGTCCTAAAATATTCAAAATAAAAAAAACGAAACTTTTGAGTATAAAAATCACCAACGTGAAGTTAGCTACCAGACCGTGATCACAGCATAACCATAGTTTTCTCAGAGTAATATAAGACAAAGAGTTGCGATGCCTATACCAATACAATACATGTATTTTGAAGCGGGTATTGTACTATCCTTTTCTGTACAATTTATTGGCGAAGGAGGGTGGCGGGTAATGAGGGGTTATGGAGAGTTTGTTTACATTTGAAGTAAATTGGACTATAAAACAGTGGCAGTTAGTTTAGTTGATTATCGGAGGGATATTATATATTTATAAAATGAATCATTTCAGGTGAAAATGTATTCTGTTCAAATAGTTCCCACAAGAAATTTGATTTATATTAATGATTATGGAAATGAGGCCAGTTTTTCTACCACCTACTAGATTTTTATTCATGTATGGCTTTATAATAAAGCGCGTGTTTTACTGGGTTAAAATTAAATTATTTCAAATGAACTAATTCATAACAATGATAAATGTTAATTTTGAAAGTAATGAACTTTGCTTCATATAATCAGATGAAGAAATTTGTGATTTATTCTCAGATTTGATGAACAAGCGGTACAGTTTGTGAGGTCCAATATAAATAATTTTCGATTAGAAATCATGAATATTTATAATTACGATTGAGGTTTGATATTATTATGTAATTTCATTCAAAATTGGTATATAAGGGTTTTTGTGGACCGACATTATGTTTTTTTTTCAATAATTCATGCTGACGAATTCTATAATTATGAAAAATCATTAATGTAAATGAAAAAAACTATATTCAAAAATGAAAAATATGTTTTTCATATGTGTGCCATAAGTCATATACATTCTGTGATCAACAGATTGAAAATCTTTCTTCTCAATGTTCAGTTTATATACTAAATAGTTATTCTTGTACAACCGGTGTTAAATCTGTTATTGCTCACTTAACAACCAACTCACGTCACCCAAAGTATATGATTTCCGTTTTGGTTTTCCTTTCTTTGCACGAGGCTCTCGCGATGCATACAATAAGATGCAATATTCAATAAGAAATGACGGATGTCATTGTTTCAACCTTTTTTTAGTTGGGATATGTCAAATAACGAAATAATATAAACATAGTTTCAAAAAGTTTATTTATAAGAATAAGATCAAAAAAATGATCATCAAAAAATATCCCCTTTCATAATGTCGGTCCACAAATGAAATCATGATTTCTAATCGAAAATTCTTCATATCGGACCTAACAAACCTTACCGCTTGTTTATAAAATCTGAAAATAAACCAGAAATTTCTTCATCTAATTATATGAAGCAAAGTTCATTACTTTTAAAATTAACATTTATCATTGTTATGAAATAATTTAATTTTAATCCATTAAACCACGCGCTTCATTATAAAGCCATACATGAATAAAAATCTAGTAGGTAGTAGAAAAACTGGCCTCATGTCTATAATCATTAATAATAAATCAGATTTCATGTAGGAACTATTTGAA
>WOGP01004011.1:0-14510 GCA_015342065.1 Leptinotarsa undecemlineata | reverse complement strand
ATTAGTTACCGTTTTTGCAGGCTTTGTTCAACCCATAGAAATCTACAGGGTGGTCGAGTGTACCAATTTAATCGAAATTAAACGACCTCATGCATTTATTTTTATGATATTTAGTATGTTATAAAAATGTCCCTAGACTTTTCCGATGTGTGTAGTTTGATTAAGATGAACCATTTTAAGCTAAAAACCCAATAAATATTGTAATACTAACCTATTCTTGAAGACGACTAAGGCTAAAACAGGGACCCTCTTAAACAGCACCATTTACGAACATCATATGTACAAAAACAGAACAATAAACGTTTTTAATTAAATTTCTGTGTATCGAATGAACAAATACGGCGATTCTGCTAAACATCATATTTATTTATTTCAAGTTCGAGTTACATTTTACTAATATTTTATTTTGAAGGGAATTCAATCAAAAATATGATGATAATTCAGGAGATGCAGTGGGCCATTTTGAATTGATCATCACCTTCCAATCCATGTTTCATATAAGAATTGTCATTCGATAATTTAATACAGGTCCAACAAAATGTTAAAAACATCCATCTTGTTAAAAAGTGAAAATTCTCGAAACGATTGTTATATAATTATGGGTGTTCGCATTACCTAGAAAAAATTGGATTCCGTCTGCTAGTTTGGTGGTGGATGTAACTGACTTTGCCAGTCAATCTATTAAGAATGCTAACAGCTGCAAAGTTAGTAAAACCAGTACCTTCAATCGTTTCAAATTTTCTTTTGAATATTCATAAGTATCTTTGGAAACCTGTAGTCTAGTGATCATATTGATCAGTTCAAGAACATTCGCAAAAAGAAAAACAGATATGCTTCAATCATGAATGCTTTCATGTTTGATACTACGAATGCACACGTGTTTCACCATACAATGGGTTCCTCAGGCTACCACTTGGTATTGAACACGTGTTGAATAACGTATTGTGATTTTGTAAACAGTATAGTGAAAATTTCACAATGAAAAGTTACGTACAGCTGGGTAGACGAAAGAATACGCATACGTCATCAATAAAAAAAGCGACAACAGTTAAAGTTTTCTTTTACTAAAGAGAGAGAGAGATCTGGTTTGAATGACAGGTGGCGCTCAGTACATTGAAAAGAGGTAGGCTATTCAAACGTGAATCATCGCCAATTTCTTTGATTTTGAGGCAAACTAATCGCATATTACTATAGTTTACATTGTTCAGGTACATGCTGTTTATTGAAAATTTTCTACAGTTGCAATTCTTTTGTACTAAGCAAATAGTTGTTTTCACACAACATTTGGACATCTCATATTTCACAGGAAGCAAATTTTATATCGTAGTTATGAATTCTAATCTCATATACTGGAAAATTTCAAATTACCAGATAGCGGAGTTGAAAAATCAAATATAAAATATGTTTTACAGAATTATTGATGAGGAGCTGACAAAATTAATGAAATTAATATGGGCTGGGGTGTTCACTAATAGGGAAATTCAAAATTTACAAAAAATATTCACTAAAAGTTAGGTTGAGCAGTAACCACATCGTTTCGTTTTCATTACGTTCTCGACTCGGATTTTAACAGTGATTGCTTTGTTCAATTTGAAAACGGTTTGCCTCATTTACAAAAATATGTCCCCATTTGAGGCTTCATGCCATTCTTATAGCACAATTACACCGCGTTGAAGTTGCCAATTCCTTTAACAAATTTGGTCAGGAATTCTATTTATTAAAATGGGATCAAGATGTTTAATCACTTGCCCTCAGATATAAGACAGGCAAATTTCACCAACAAAATGTTTAGAATAAGAATAAAAACATTTTTGGCTGATAGACCTTATTATAATTTGCAAGAGTTCTATAATGTTAAATGCACGTGACAAAATGTACATATTTGAATTTAGTTTATATAAGATTTTTGTATATTCTTGTTTGGATATGAATGTTTGTTTTGTCTGGTGCAATAGATATGTTTATTTATTTATTTATTTCATACACTATTCTACAGGATGAAACCAATTACAAAATAGGGAGTAACAGTGGTATTTACAAATATGTACTTACGACTTACATAATTTAATTTGTGAATCTATGTAAAAAAACTAAAAACAGAAGTGTCAGCTAAGAAATGTCTTTTGATTCGTATAATTTGGCAGTTGAATATATCTAGGACATTACTAACAGAATTAGAGGTATCGTGCATTGTATAAATTAGAGATGTTTTCATTATATTTGTACGCGGAGTGTTAAGATAAAATGTGACACTATTCCTAGATGACCATCTAGGAACTCAAAAATTCAACATATGTAACAGTTGAGAGCAGGTGATGATATTGTTTATGACCTTCAATACAAAAGAAATGAATAATATTTACGCCTTACCTCGATACTACAAAAATTGTGAGTTACAAACAATTCATAATAGAGTATTCCTATAGTAGGATACGTGCTTTCAAGTTTAAAAGACATATATTTTAGGAAGCGCCTCTGTAGGGCTTCTAGTTGATTTATATGAACCTGATAGTAGGGACTTCACACGACAAATGCATATTCCAGCCTAGATCGACCAAAAGTGAAATAAAGTAATTTCAATGTTGAAGCTTTTTCGAAGTCTTTTGTATTTTTAACAAAGAATCCATACATGCGATAAGCTGCTGTTAGAGTAGTATCAATATGTTTATTGAAAGAGGGGTGAATCCACAAGCCCCATTGATGTTTCTCTAAAAAACACCACAAAAATAAATAACCGTAGCTGGATCACCAATGTTGTGTTAATGTTCAACTTGATATTGTCGACATATTCATTTATTTTACGATTATAATGTGAAAGTCCCTCGAATGCTAGACATTTCATTCAATATCAATTTGTTTCTCATTTTATGACAATAAACCTCGACACCTTGTATATTCATAGAAAAATGACAGTCTTCTCAAGGTGGTACTAGGTAAAATTTTAAATTCGATTTACAACCGAAAGTACTAGTATGTAACAGATATTTACTCTACAAATACCACGAACAATTAGAATGTTGAATGCGATTGTATAAAAAATTTTTCTAATTTCATAAATATCAAACTTTATTACACCTATCTGAAATATCAGCGATTTATATGCCTATAGTAACTTTTAATTACGTTCAAATGATATTGGAATAACATTTGGGAACTTCAAATAATCTGCATATTTACTTTTTTTAATATATATTTATTGATATGATCCTCACAAAACAAGTAGCTCGTTTTAAAATAATAAAGACATATCCCTGTAATAAATAAAAACAATCGAATTTCACTAAATTATTCAAGTGTCAATTCAAGAATGAATCCCATGAGAACTCTTCTGAAAATAACTAGATTATTTCTAATATAGCTGTTTGCAGTCATGTCAATATCATCGTTTGAATTTTATGTTGCTTGATTAGAAAGATCGCCCTATTGAAAACACTATTCCCACACTAGGTATGGAAAAACTAATTTTAATAGATTCATTTTGCACCAGAGGTTCCCATTCTATCGATAAGAAAGTTTACATTGTCAGATTCTGTGAAAAAAAAATTGTTTCAATAAATTCCACACTTTTCTTTCCCGATCGATCCAATATTTCCCGGAGTCTCGTCAATACCGTTGGAGTGCCGGAAATGTTAATATAGCACTCATAAACCCGCGTTATTATTCCAGAAAGGTTGTGGCAGTCAAGCCCTTTTCCCGAAGCTTCGACACAACAAGCTTTCCGCCTTTGAGTGAAAGCTTCAGGGAAAGAAAGCGATACCCTTTATGCAGTCGATGTAGTGTAAAACTCGTATAAAAATATCCACTATATTTTTGTCAAATGGTTGTAACCAAACTTATAACTTGAAAAAATTTGTCGTTGAAATTTTGGAATCAGTTCTTTAGAAAAATGGGTGGAAGTATGGGATTAAGAAAAAAACATTTATAGAACTTGAAAAATTTGGAGACAAAATTCGAACTTTGAAATGTTTAAAAATATTATTGAAAAATGTATTTAAATTAAAAGGGTTATATTACTTCCTTTTTTTGAAAGATTCCCACATTTTTCTGTATCAAGATGGAGTAGTAGAAAGTCAAAAACTTTCTTTCCCTAAAAAATTTATGTTTTGTCCGTTCAACATTTTCAAAAATTATAATTTCTTTTTTTGGTATTTCATCTCTTCCTAGATCTTAAGTTTTCATGTTTCATTTCTAGTTTCTAATTCCAATGGAACAAAAATATGAAAATGATTATTGACGTAAAATAACGGATTATAATCTGGAGTGAATTATAGGTAGGTTTTTCAATTTGTAAATACGTAACCTCAATATATCCTTATAAGTCTCCCCTTAACGGTATCTAAAAGTTATAAATTGGATAATCAATTTCATTTGAGTTACCAACAAAATGTATTCAATATTTATTTCTAATAGGAAGTGAAGTGAGAAAATTGACCTTGTAAATAAAATGTGATAGTTGAGTACTTCATAGTCTTAAGGAATCTCGTTTGCCATGATGAAATAAAAAAAAATTCGACTGTTAAATATGAATTCGACTGTCTGTATGAACATAATTTTTGCAAAATACAAAAATATAGGTACTTACTAGTAAGGTAAGTAATTTCATATTGATGAAACGCATGACATGTATATATTATACTATGTCTACACAGGTGTTACAATTATTGTGAATAATACAAAATATACCTGTCAGACAATAAGGTAATGATAGAAAAATATTGAAATGTGTATTTCATTCAAAACTAAGAGTTCTTCATCCAAAGAAATGTTGATACTTCCATTTTTTGTTGTATCTACGGCATATTGTAAATTTTGTGAATTTCATTTTAGTACGTAATTTATTATTTCGGATAATGTTATTACTTATTTATTCATGTTATTAAACTGCAAGGTTTGTATGAATAATAAATTAATAAATGAATCAACTTCTAAAATCATTAGCGAGGTCATTATAGCCTCCAACAAATCATTAAAGTTGATCGTACTGAGGCATTCCCTAAGATTCAACTATTCTCAATCACGCACTTTTAAAATATAATAATAATAATAATAAAAATAAAATAATAAACCGATTTCAATGCATCATCTTCTGATGATGCCAACTTGGGTAGCGAAACGTCTGTTAATAATAGGGGTACAATGAGGAGTCTAGTTTCAAAAGGAGATAATTAAGTCACTTTCAGATTTTTCAGGAGACAAAAAACTAATGAAATAGCAGTTTTTCAATGAAAACTATTTTATTTAAAGTTTATTAGGTATAGACTGTAGACAATTTACAGCAGTAAAAAGGAATAATGACTATGAAACTAGATGCCTCAAATGATAGTAAGAAATAAAAATATATCCATATTCAGCATAGGTCACATCTGTTTTTTGCATGGTATTTTGTACCATTCACTATTATTCAGTTATATAATAAATAAAAGTAGCTATGACATTTTAAGATTACAATATGCAAATATTTTTTCATGGGTAGGTATGTATCCCATTATAACTTTCACTTTGAATTGAATACAATCGTACTGAATATCCATTGGGTAAGAAAATTATCCAAAACACGTTTGTTATATAATATTTTTTGAAATATTAAAATATCTTGAGTTATATTTTCCATTCGTTATAGAATGGCACTACTTCATTTCTTAACTAGATTTTTTAATGCCTGAAGAGTAGGAAAACACTCGAAACAAACTTCATTCTGAATTGAAAGTTAAATACAAATGATAAACTGTTTTTTTCAAATTTTTGCTAGGAATACTCTCCTCACAATTCTGTGAGAGAAGCGGTTTTGAAATTTAATTAAATGAAAAAACATATTTAGGTTATGTTTGTTTTCGTGTATATTTGCGTGACATGAATATTAAAACTTACCACACATTCTGATGAAACTAATTAACCAGATAGAACTAACCACCTCAACACGAATTCTGATACTAAAACGAAAAACCGAAAGATTTCCCTTTTATACAATCAGTCAACACAACTTCGCTATCTATTATTTTACTACTCCCCTTAAAAAAGAGACACATTGTTGCCAATGTTTTTAGAATATATCTACTATTTCAGATATACTGTCTTGGACTAAGCTAGAAACAATAAAAAAAATACATAATTAATTTCTACATGCACATAATATAATCAAAAAATATAAATACTGATGATATTTTTCAATCTCAGTTTTCTCATGTGTGTCTAATGAACGATTGAAGCGATAATATAAGAGCGGAGAAATTTCAAAGATATGGCAACAGCGAGTAAATACTGTCGTATTTTGGTATTTTAAAAATATGTTATCTCTGCTTCAGCCTTTATTCACAATGCTTTGATATAATATATTTTTCTTGAAGTATAATTTTTAAGAGGTATTCATCATATTGTCATCACTTTGGTGATGACAATATTGCTGAATGCTGTATGCAATTTGAATTGAGGGTCAGGTTTCATGAAAGATTTGAAGTTTTTTCAGATTTTTTAGCATCTAAAAAATTGAACAAACTAAGTAGTAGGCCAACATTACAGTCAATTTCAGTTATTATGAAGAAAAGAGAATCGAAACTCTATGTTTTTTGCCACTTTTATTTGTAACTGACGTTTCTGCAGTTTCGTCCTATAAGAATATTTTCAAACTTATACATTAAACAGTTTGATGTATGTTTGAAAATGTCCTTATAGGACGAAACTGCAGTAACGTTAGTTACAAATAAAAGTGGTAAAAAACATAGAAGGTTCAAATTCTCTTTCCTTCATTATGATTTCCTACCACGTAGTAACGGCTACATCCATCAATTTATTTTAGTTATCAAGACAAAATAATTTTCCATTCTTACGTGTGACTTCACAATTCATATGAGGTAATTAAGCACGGCTGGAAGAATCAATCTCAATCATGATTGAGATGTGATTGTTCACGTTGTTCAAATTGTCAAAATTGTTCAAATGTTGATGTTCATGAACATCAACATTTCAATATATATAATGGATTATTCACGTCACCACAGAACCAAAATGCTAAGTTGAAGTTCTGTGCATGCCGCAGACGCACAGAACAACGTGAACCATCTTAATTTTTTTGTTTTGTTTGACAGTTTATTTGATAAATATAATATAACCTTTACATGCCATAGATGTGTAATTCTAATGTTTATTTCGTTTAAACACTATTTATCACTATAATACTGACGGAATTAAATTTTTCCTTCAAATAAAATATGTCAACCTTGGAGGATAAGATTCTTGGAGAAAAAAATCATAATTACTGCAGTAGCAGTGAAGAAAGTGATTGTGAGGATAATTCGGACTCAGAGGAACCTATCAAGAAACAAAATGAAAACCAAGAAAGCGTTCAATCTAGTGAGATAAATAAGTGGGAGGGTACCTCTACAAATACGGGACCAAAAGGCGTAATCAAAGACTGGCAAAGATACAAACAACTTGAGAATGAGAGAAGACAAGAAGATGAAAGGGAAAAAATCGAATTAATGAAAAAATTAACTTTGACAGTACAATCAGCATTAGATGAAGAACGTGAAAAGGCTACCCTAGAAGACCCTGATCTAGCAGAATTATTGAATGATGAATTTTTAATAAATTATCAGAAGCAACGTATGAAGGAAATGATACTCCAAACCAATCACAACGTTAAATTCGGTAATATATTTATAAAGACAAATTGGTGAAATTTCATTTTCCAGGCTTGCACTATTTTGTAAAAATTCTTAATTAAATAGACCTACATATTTTTGTCAGCTGATCACAAATATGAAATCTAAACTTTGCGCCCCAGTCTAATTTCAGAAATATGGCCACTCCAAAGTTGAAATTTTTGAAAAATTTACTATTTCAAACACTTATTTCTGGTGATGAAAACTGGAAAAATAATTTCTCTTTATAGTCATATGATGTGGGCCTTCAAACTAACCTTCCAAAAATTTTTTTGCAAGCCAAAGAACAAATATTAACTGACAAATGTCATGAAATGATTAAGATACTTTTTTTCAGGCAATCTTATTTTACTGAAAAGTGGACAAGAATTCCTAGATGCCATTGATAAAGAACACAAATCTGTTACAATAATCGTTCACATTTACGAAGAAAATGTTGATGCTTGTCGTACTATGAACATGTGCTTGAAAGAACTTTCTAAACATTATTTAAATGTTAAATTCTGCTCTATTATAGGTTCATGTGCGGGCATAAGTCAGCAGTTTAAAGCAGACGGTGTTCCTGCTTTACTTGTTTACAAGTCCGGGAATCTTGTTGGTAATTTTATACGTATATCTGATGATCTTGGCAATGATTTTTTGCCAGAAGATGTTCAGGCGTACTTAGTTGAACACGGACTGTTGGAAGATAAAAGCTGCACCCCTGCATTAATTAAAAGTGTAGAAGACAGTGAGAGTGACTGAGTTTCAGTATTAATTTGCTTCATTCAAATCAATCTATATTGGGAACCATATGAAGTAGGTCAAGAAAATTGATTTGATTGTTAATTGAGATGGCAATAAGTTGAGAACAGTAGATTACAATAGGGCAGGCACATGATTTTTTCATTCCTTATAGGTAATTGATGTGTATCTCAAAAGTCTTAGTAGTTTGATCTTGAACTTGATAATCATGATTAATTATCAGTAGTAATACAATCACTTCCCATTGGTAATGAATCATCAATAATGGTAGAAAATGTATGTCAAAACTTCTATATTCCCATCGAAATAAACAGTCTCTGGAATTGAATTTTATGTGCTCATTTCTTTGTATATCTTGAAGAAGCAGAAAGAATAACCTTTCCAAGAAAATTCTTTTTTATATCATGCAAACAACTGTTGTGAAAACATCAAAATGATGCTAAGTCCCCTCATATTCCAAAATTCTTATATCTAAAGTTGATACCATTTTCACTGTAAAATTACACATACAGCTTGTCAGATGTAAATACAGCTTTTCTGAACTCCATTATGATTCCGCCCACTAGATGTGCGTTCGTTAGAAGACTAGGAGAGAGAGAGAGAGAGAATTCTCAAGTCCCTTCCTAGATTTGACAACCGGTATGTGTAATCCAATGAATACTGTTTACATTATAGTCTATTTAAGCGCTGCCTAATAATATGTGATATTGAAAAATATATCACTCAAATACATGAATAAGGTTATTTAGTAGTCCAACTCTCTTTTTTTATAGTCAAAATTTTAAGTATGCAGCAGTACAGAAACAACAATGTTCTCTGCCGATATTATTTTTCAAAAGTTTATTATTGCTTTCAGAAAAAACATGTTCCAATGATGATTTTCAACAATGACCAGAAAAAATTTGCTAACGACTCACATTAATCTCTGCTAGGTTACATAAAAACTGTTAACTTGGGTTATTTTGTAACTACTCTCTCATCAGATCTCCTTAACAATTGTATTAGGTTGATTTAAATGGCTATAGCAAGAAATAGCTGCTTTCCCTGACATTAATATCTAAAGAATATAATTTTGGTAGTATATAAATACCTCAGTATAAATAAAATGATCTCATTTCCATAATTCTTTATCATAAGTACTGATTATGAATTTGATATTTTTTACTTTAGTCACTGAGATATTACATGCCTTTGTAATTGCATCTGAATGTACCATTGAATTTGACATTCATCAAAATCTTGTCTTTTCTGATTGTGTTGAGTATATTCAAATTTATAGTATAAGAAATATGAAGAAAATTAAACCTATACTTCGGTATTTGCTGTATATGATGCACTGTATTATATCTGTGAAATAGTGTAACTGTTTTATACTCTTGTAATATTTTCATGGTTTTATATGTATTTATAGGCCAATAAAATTCAAATTGATTTGTTGATTTCTTCCAAAATATAATCTTGAATAAAATCAGCAAAATTCCTAATACCCTGAAAATAATACCGCCAATATCTAAAAACGCTTGAACTCATTCAGGACCGAACTGATTTCAACTGGTCGTGCCCACAGGACCACAGCCAAAGTGCTGGATTCGTCAGGTTTCGGTCCTGGAATAATAAAGTAATTAACTAGTTTAGTGAGCCAATAATTTTTCTGAAAAATGGGTTGGTTGGGTAACAGGATACATTTTTTCTTACAGGGTTAACCAAGTATGTTAAAAGTGTAATATAATTGCTTATAACTAAAAAGTTACAATTTGATAAAATAAACAAAAATATATAATAAAATTAAAAATTCTACATGAAAAACTTGAGATGCAGTTTCAACAATATTTACTGGGAAATCAATATTGATATCACCAAATTTGAAATTGCAAATGCTAAAGCTATGTGACTTGAAGTACAAATTGGTTCTGGTAAAAAGTTTTTTGTAGGTACTTCTAGTTCTAAAATGAGGTATAGAGAAATTTATAACAGGTAACACCTCCATAGCATTCAAATTTCTGTGCAGTATTGTATAGATATAGAAAAATTATTCCAGCAAGTTTTCTGCATTATTGAAAACTTTCAGTATTAAATGTTATGGTAAGAGATTCATATGGAATACTTGTATCAGGATAGATACGATAAGATTTGAACTAAATAAACTTTGGGAAACGACGTTGAACTTTTTCAAACAATGTATTACAGCAATTGTAGAATGGAGACCATAGAACAGAACTATATTCTAATTTTGACCTTACATAAGCAACATAAATAAATCAGAGCAGCTATGTTTGAAAAAGATCTACAGTTGCGAACTATCAAGCCATAAACTGTCAATGATTCACTTACTTTCGATCTAATGTGGTTGTAAAAAACAAATTTTTATCAAAATTTACACTAAAATTTTTGATTGAGTTAGTACGTAACAGTGAAATGGTATATACTCGATGATGACTGACATTTTTCTACTGTAAGACACTACTTTACATTTGGATGCATTAAAATATAATTTGTTAACTTCACACCAAGTCTATATTTTCTAACTACCGTTGCAATGTATTACAATCTTCGAAAGTTTGATAGGTAAATATATTTTTAAATCATCTGCAAAAATTACTTATTACAATCGATATAATTACTGAGGATAGAAGTGGTCAGATATTCGATCCCTGGGTACTCTAGATGACGGATTGTAATGAAAAGAATCTTAGCCGTTATCAAATACAGTTCACTTTGAAATAAGTAGGACTTTATGAAAAGTACTGCTGAATTAAGGAAACCAAATTGGTTGAGTGTTTGTAGAAGGACAAAACTGGAATGATAAATCCACACATGATAATTTAGTATAGCAAACGTTTTTTTTTCTGATGAAAGTTACATTCGAGTGAGAAAATTTTCTTTTTGTTGAAACATATTCTCCACAAAAATTGGGATCTTTCAGATCATTTTTAGTCAGTGGTGTGAATTTCCTACAACCTCTCGTGAAGACCTCCTTATTGTGATTCATAAGAAATATTCCAAACATCGTATTCTGTGCATGATCACATGGTGATATAAAAATTTAGATCAAACGTGGTTGGATGATCATGATTAGTAGAGGTTCGCTTTTGTTTTCAATTCTTATAAACGCTTCCATCGACGTGAATTTATAAGTTTGAATGACTCCAAATTTGTGAGTTTTCTTTCACATCACGTCAACAAAACTAATATCGCAATCATCAGAAGACATTGATTATTGACAATTCGAACTATTGTTTCAATGTGATTAGGTGAACAAGAATCAGTTTTGCAGTAGACTTTTATATTTTCTTTTTTCAAATTTCTCGTTTACAAACTATATGTTATCCAAAATGTGTGTTTAATTTTAGTATGTTATTTGATAACAATATAGTTTGGGATTAGAAGAATGCTCATGTTCAGGCTATTCTAAATATATAGAGGTATGCCCTAGTATTTCCAACTCCTACTGAAGATAATTTGAACACAGTTGTAGAACAATAATTTCCATTCACATTAAAAATGTGTCTTTCTAGAAGTGTTCTGCTAAGACATCCTAAAAGTTTTAAGTATGTATGTATGTACTTTTAACATATGTAATTACATCATGCATGGATGTTCGTGTCCCATTCTATACACAGTAGAACAAGTCATAGTTGACACCTCAAGATGACATTTGTTCTTTATTTTAAATTTATAGGTGAGCGATATACTATCTAATTAAACTTATTTCTGTTCGAACTTATTCCACCCTAATCATGAAATGTAATACATTTTCAATTTATTATTCAAGGGCAAGAAAAAATAATAATCTGATATCCTTGATAAATTAAATATTTTTTTAAAGACAACCCCAGGTATTGAGCTGGACCCAATTACGCCTGAATAGGAAGCAGCGGCCAATAAAGAAGGAAGGAAATATTTTCTTATTTTATAAATCCTCCTGATGCATTTTAGAGTAGTCGTTGATAACTCATATGCTTCTATCTGTTCAGTAGGTTTCTTCAGCTATCGTACAATATAATTTGACAGCAAAAAATACCACACTTTATGTCTAGTTGAAAACGGTACATAACCCACCGTGTTATCTGTAGATAAGTTGGATAACCCTGGATTGGATAATTCAGTTATTATTATATCGACATCTTTAATATTACAACGATAAAAATAAAAACGCAACAATAAAAATTAATTGGCGCTCCAGGGTGACTTCATTGATTCCAGTGGCGCATTTGCTTTTTCAGCTGCAGGAAAACCCGGAAAAACCTGCAGCACCACATCGACTGAAGATTTTGATCTACCAATGTCCTCTCTCATAAAACAAAACGTAGGGTGTCTCGAGAGACTCCAATACATCTCCACAACACTTCGTGACACGACTATCAACTAACGCTTTATACTGAATATAGGTCTTGAAAATATGATTAGATAGATATCCTTTATTACTTATTTTTAATAAAAAAAACCTTCTCGGGTGCAGAACATGTAAATTACAGATAACATGTATTTATATATTTACAGCTTTGGCAACTCAACATAACAAAAAGTTCCAATTATAGAGTCGCACAGAAGTTACAAAATATAGTTACCTTACCTAGTGCAGAGTATGTTTCTACGAGAAAATCTTACTTTTGAAAGGGACAAGTGAAATAAGTCAACAAAGGAAAAAATAGAATTGTATATTTCTTGCATACGTGATATTGGAGCGTTTAAAATATAATTACTTCTTGCTGGAGACAACTTGAATAAATCACCATTGGGCATGGAATAAACATTTGCCTTGAACGATATATTTGCCAAACAATATTCTGAATCGATTTTATTGTTCAACAATTTACTATGAAAAATGACGTAGGCAATTTTCTGTCAATTTTATATATTTTGAGGCTAGAAGTACCTATATGGAGGAAAACTTTGATTTAATCTGAATTTGAAATTTAGGGAGTGTATGAACCTCTTTTGAACCTGTTCTATTCTATTTATATATTTTTGATAAAAAGAAATCCACACTATTGTTGCATACTCAAGGTGGCTTTGAACAATGGAATTATATAAGAGTATACATGTTTCGGGGTTTTTTAATTTTTACAGTTTCTGACTAAGAAGCCAAGATTTCTCAGTGCTTTTTTAACTAAATAGTCAATATGGTTTTCAAAAGACAATTTTTGATCAAGAATAATGCCTAGATCCCTTATTTGTTGAACTTTTTTCAGAAGGTGAACCGTCTATCTCGTAAATCAAGAAAATGTTATAGAAGAGCATTTATTAGGATTGAGATGTAACTTATTGGAATGATAATAATGAGATAAAAGATCGATTTCTTATTGGAGAAGTACTTGTTTTAATTTCTGCTCTATTGGAGAATAAATTTTCAAATCATCGGCGTATAATAGATAATGACTGTTGAAAGCACGAGCCAATGTCATTAATGAAAATTGAGAACATCAGAGAACATTTTAGAAGTAGTAGAAAATCATGAGGTAGTGTCATTAATATTGGTTAAGAATATAAATGGCCAGATGCATGAATAACAAGGTTATCACAGTCAATATACTTAATGTATTATTATATTAGATACAGAACACGAACATATATATCTATATGTAGGGTTCAAAAGAGACTAAACTACATCACAATGCAGAATGAGAATGATATGACATGACATATTCAACGCGAACATCAGTTTAAATTATCATTGAATAATTCTTCCATGGAATAATAAGCTTTGGAGAGAAGCAAAGTTTTCAATTTATTCTTCATGATCATAGACGACAAACTTCTAAGAGATTCAGGTATCTTGCTATAAATATTAATGAATGAAAATGATATATTGTTTTGAAGATAGGTCAAAAGTGTCTTTATATTCAAAAGGTTATTTTTGTTTCGTGTGTTGTGGTTATGGTTCCTATCATGAGTCGCAAAAAGATATATATTTTCTTTGACCAATACCACAGTTTCATAAATATAGAGACCTGTTAGTGTTAATATTTTTTATAGCTTTCTCTTTGAGAAAGGTTGAATATTTTTTCAATATGAATATTTTTTTGTGTACGTGCAGACAATCCCCAGGACATAATGCCATATCGCCGCCTCAGTGGATTCATTTTATGGAATTATTTTCAAGGCCAT
>WOGP01004010.1:0-14512 GCA_015342065.1 Leptinotarsa undecemlineata | reverse complement strand
GGTTGCAGAATCATCCCAGCTTCAACCAGATGCATTCTCACGGGAAAAATATCTGGTCGAGGCAGGAAACGAACCCACGATCTTCCGATCGTGAGTCGGGCGCACTACCACCGCGGCCAATTCCATAATACTTTCACAGGGAGTCAAGCTGCACTTAGGACATTGATGATCCCAAGAATAACACTGAGATTGACATAGAAATACCGTGAAAAATTATGCAAGCAAGTTAGCAAATTGAGTGATAGTAGGTGACGGCATTCTCATTATCGTTTTGGAGAATTGGGACAACATAGGTTTTCTTCCATCTACTTGAAAACGTGCACTATTTAAAAGACGTGTTTTTGATGATATGTATTTGACCAAATTTCGAATAATGGTTACCGTAGGGAAATTGATTCTCACAATGTATGCTCTGGACTGTTCATAGAACCCTTGATACTCACGACTATCCAGACAAGCAAAATCATAAAAATGGTGACTGGGGCTGCTCGCCACGCCAATGTCATCTTTTTGCGATATCGAATCTTCCTCCGACAATGTGCACTGTTTTGTCATCTCGTCATATTCGATGGACCTACAGAAATATTTTTCAGCTCGCACGCACATTGCTTGGCAGTCATCTAAAGTAAGGTTAGTGAACATGTCCACTTCGAAAGGACCACCTAGTCTTTTGTTTTCTTCTTTTATGAATACTGCCAATCCGTCGCACCTTCTTTCAGCTGAAAAATTTCAAAATGTTCTTTATTTGTTTAGTTGTTGGTTCACTATGGTTGTTATGTTCTAACAACCATAGTGAAATTGATATTCGAAAGTATGATCCGACTAGTGATGTATTAAAAATATTCTTTTATTCAAATTAATTCACAAATGATTATAAATAAGCAAAAGATTGAACTTCTGTTCTATGTATAATTGCAAACATATATGTATATGTGAACAAGGTAAGAATATACCAAATGGTATCAACTACGCAAAGTTGCTGGCACGCAATGCAGTATTCTGATGGGCTAATGAGAATGCACTAATAACTTGAATAATATAGAGGATATCGAAATAAAGGACAATTAATTGTTGTCACTGAATATTACGGCAATATCTTGAACTTATTGGAGCCTCTGAAGACAGGCTACATTTTATTCTATAAAAGAGAAGACATTGACAAATCAAGATCTTCAGATAATTTGGTGCTGCAGGTTTTTCCGGGTTTTTCTGCAGCTGAAAAAGCAAATGCGCCACTGGAATCAATCAAGTCACGCCCGAGAACCAATTAATTTCAGTTGTTGTTTCATATTTTCATAATATGTATTACTTTATTTTTGCGAAACAATTGTTAAGTAGAATATATGAGAATTCATTATCTTCATTAGCATAATTCTGTCTGACTTGGATTAAATGTTTATGAAATTTCTTGCAGATGTTTATTGTTCGATCACGATGAAATCAATTGAGTAGATCATCTACAGACTGGATTTGGAAAATTGCTATTCGTGAGTGCAGATCACTTTCTAGTCAGCATCCTCTCCCTGGATATCCGTTTGGGAAGCTATTCTACCTCCGGAGAATTTTGGGCGGAAGTTTCTTTTTTCAATTCTGATTCTGGACACAACACGTTTTGTTATGTTTTTGTAACAAATTTTGTGAATTGTAGTTATGCAATTCGTATGTTTATTCAGTATTCAATATTGTGTGAATTCTTCTTGAAAGAAGTTCCATTGAAGGTCATTTATAGCATAGATTGAGAATAATGAAAAGTAGATATCTGTTCATAAGAAACTGAAAAATGAATGAGTATTGAAAGAAAAATTCAACTGTCAGGATTAGAAGATTTATTGAACTCATCACTTGAAAAATGGAAACAAAAAAAATGTGGGTACGTTGAAGTGATTGAGAATATATAATGGTATAGTTTCTTGATAGAATGGATGAAACTCAGAAACGTTAACGAATGCTTTTTTTATTTGTACTCAGTATATGTGTATCTTTATAAACAGTCAAGTAAAATAATTTTCACACGTTCATGTATTTCATCTATTGTGAACATTCGGAAATGAACATCATAAAAAACTATCTATATTACAAAAAAGCAAAAACCTTTTTTATGAAATCATTACATTTTTGTAAATTATTGTTTCCAGGATATTCAGAATTAACACTATGACCTTACCATTGAGACAAGTGTTTTCCAAGTAATCAGAATCAGGATTGTCAACAAGAAGCTCCGGATGTGTCCTTCGAGTGAACCTGCTCAAAGTGCAAGTCCGCATATTAGAGTCAAAAGTGGCAGAGCGGCAAACAAAGCTGAATTCATTTAGACATTTATCTTCACATTCCGTTCTGTTGGATGCAGTCATTTCTTTTATGTCGGGTGCAGGCAGTTTCAGTTTCTTGCGAGGATGTCTTTCGAAAATGTATCTTCTGTTTGGGCATTCCCTTTCGGGTCTATTCGCTGAAAAAAATATTACTTTTCAGTTAGGTTAGATTATCAAATGTAAATGAAGTTCAGTATGAATACGAAATATACTCAAGAGCGAAAATTAGATGAAATCGTATCAAAAATATGGAAATTATCAGCAATACATTCTAGGGTGTTCAAAACTCATTTCAAAAAGTCTCAATATCGTTCATCAGAACACAGATAACAGCCCTTCTAAAAGTTGGGCTCATCTATCCTGAGGTCTGTGAATCCATGCCCAAAGGGCGACCCCACCTTGTTCCCAGTACCAATACCGGAACTTTGAAGATGCCAGACGCCTTGATGGTAATGAGGGGCTTTGCCGTGATGGATCTACTTTCCCAAGCTACTCGTGGGATCCTCTCTGGACTATGAAGTAACCCAAAAAATGTGAGTTTACAGAGAGGGAAGTCGATTAAATGACCCCTACTGAGCTTTTCATTTTTGCAACTCTTGATTTCGTTGAGAAACCTAAGAGGTCAGGTGGTGCAGCCAGAAAGTCACCCATCGGCTCCTCAGCCTTTCACCTAATTCTTCAGGAGTAGAAATAGAATCGTCATCTGAGTAAGTTAATGAACGCTCATGCTCAATAAATGATACACCCAAACAATAAACCAAAAAGAATTGCATGGCTGAATATAATGTATCCTCAGGTACAGATGCACTCATATGGAAAAGTTCCGAAGTCATTAAGGTGATAATCTTGCACCCTGGACATCCTTTAACCTCAATATTGTCCAATGGATTTCTTTCTTAATGGATGCCATTATGGTTGTTGTGAAGTCCATTATTCCTGACGAGAAATTTCAGACCCTAGTAGCCAGAGCTCATACTCTATGCCTGCTTTGCCGCAGACCGAATCATAGTCCCATTTTGGTCTGAACTGAATGAAAAATCACCCACCAAATAGACCAATTGGCTTCGTTAAGGAGCTCGATTTATTTGCTGAGTTTGAATAGATATGTCACAATACACGGTTTTCAATGGAATGTCGAATAGACACAATTCATATGTGATGGAATTGGCCGATACTCGATGAAAATCCATAACTTATTCAAGTAACACTATATTGTGACATTTCACTAGACAATTTACAAAATTACAATACCTGTTTCGTTATACAACAAACAGCTTCATTAAGTGTTTTTGTACGTTAGTAAGAAATCTCTCACTAAAGTGCGAGTTAAAAGAATAAATAGACCCAATCCCTTCGGATCTAGCTAGTTACCCACCAATTTTAATTCGATGTTCTAGATTATCTATAGATGTCAATGGAATTATGCAATGTCAGGGTCATGGTTAGGAAAAGTTTAGAGTTAGTTTTTGGTGCTTAAAATAACGTTGAAGGAACCCATCTTGCAGCAATGACGCATCAAATTGAATGAAAAAACTAAGGAAACTGATCAGCGATGACTGAAGAATGAATGATACATTATTGGTAAAAAAATATTTTTGAGTAAAGGCTTCTATTTATAAGCACTGAAAAGAAGCAAGTGAACTTCAAATTGAATCGAACTATCATTTTATTACATTACACAATTCATATGATATACCATCTTGTTACCATATTTACTTGCGTAGGAACAATAATATAATATGCAACTTAAGTATTTCTTCAAATTATTATGTTTTATGAAGTACAAAAATCTTGCCATAAGTTTCTATATCATATAGAATATGAATATAATATGTTGATGGGTTTGATTTAATTTAAAGTTTATTATCTTCTTTTCAGTGTTCGACAATAGGAACTCAAAAATGTTATTGTTATTGATTTTTTTATAAATGACCACTGCTTCACTGAGGTTGGAATCATCAGCAGAGCTGATGAACGGGGGACTTCCAGAATGAAACATTATAGGCATTACTAAATCAATAACAACATAATGTATTTGTGATGTATTGTTTGGAACCTTTGGTGTAGTAATGAATATTAGGTACTCGAGCTTTATCCCAACACTAAACCGTTATTTTAACACTTCGACACCTATTTCGACCACCAAGTGATCATCTTCAAGAGGAAGATTGAACTGAATATACATACGTTACCCTCTGCTAGGTACCTGCGTCTCAATTGTCTTAAAATAATTTTACAATGTGGCCTCATTATATTACTATTAGGTATTGGTTCATCATCGTTATTCATAATATTATTATGTATAATTATTCCTACACTCTCTGTTTTTGTTAACTTGTCTAACTAATTTTAATGAACTTGAGTCTATAGAATTTTTTGTTGCAAAATATGATGGCAACTGCTGATTTTTCTGGTCTTTCATATTTTAGCTGTGCTAAGTATTCCTTATATCTCATTTCAATAGATCTTTTAGTCTGTCCATAATATTTTGCATCGCAGTCCTTACATTAAATTTCGTTAATTCCAGACTTTTCCGAATTCTCTACTGTCCTTTGGATTTCCTGAAAGGCTTTATAGTGTATAACTTGTTTCAAATACCACCTTCATACCTAGTTCCTAGAAAATTTTTCCAAAGTTCTTAGTGTATTGGTGGAACTGAGATATATTTATTTTGATTTTCGTCGTTTCTTAAAGTCAAGATTTGGTTTATTCTTGACCTAAACTTTTTCTTTCTTATAATATCATCTACAATACTCCTCGAGAAACCGTTACTAACCGCTTTTTCCTGAATTGTCCGTTTGTCTTTTGTGAACCTCTCATGTGTGAGAGTAAAAGTCAAAAAACGATGCACTAGAAAATTCTGCCCAGCATGTTTGTGCTGTCCACAGTGATGTGGACTGTCAGGAATATACCTGTAAATGCTTGTTTCGTTCCTGAATACATCTTATTCTAGCCTTTCACATTGGCTCCCCATTACCAAAACGTCAAGAAATGAAATTTGTCCTTTATTTTCTAACTCATACGCGAATTTTATTCATGGAAATCTGTTATTTGACAAGGAAACAAAGTCCTCAATATTCGATTTTTTGTTATCGAATGTCGCAAAAACATCATCCACATACCTTAGCCATATTCTAGGAAAATACTTTTTCTTTTGTTTCCATTTCGAATTTGTACATGAACAAGTGTGCCAGGTAGGGGGACAAGGGGTTACCCAGAGTTTTTCCCTCTTGTTGTTCATAAAAGCAACCTTTTAGCTGAAAACAGTTTTGTTTCATACTCACATTAGTGAGAGAAACGAATTCATCAATTTTGTTATTATCGAAATTATTTTTCTCTAGTAATCACCTGAGATATTGTGAGTCTGTGGAAGTGGGACGCTAGGAAATAAAGAAGTAACATCAAAGGAAACTAGAATATCATCTTCTTGTAGAACTATGACACTATATAGCTTATTGAAATAATATTTAAATTATCAGATTTACCTGTCTATTACATAAGGCCACATTGTAAAATTAATTTAAGACTAGTAGAAAAGACAACATTGTGAAATTCATTTAAGACAATTAATACACAGGTAGCTAGCAGAGGTATCTATGGTATAAATAAGGATGACTTTGTATGTTTATTGATTTAATCTTCGTCTTGAAGATTGATCACTTGGTGATCGAAACTCGTGTCGAGGTGTTGAAATAACGGTTTGGTTTTGTTATATAAAAGCTTAGCGAAAGGTACACTTGTTTCATAAAAGAAATATTTTTTTTTAGAATTACTTGTCGAGATCAAATGTTATATATTCTATTTTTGTCCATGATCAATTGATCAATAATGGTGATTCTAGTTGAACAGGTCGATTTTGACTAAGAATGAGTACCAACCATACACTGTTGGTTAAATGGGAAGGGTGAAAACAAAACTTTACGATTTACACAACACTAACGTTTAAAGCTAACAGCTGTTTCGACACACTGTGTCATCTTTCGAGCAAGTTACCAACAGTTTGTTGGGAAATTTGATAGTTTTAGTTTATTGATTTCTAGGGATTTCAGCAAGGATCTCTGCTGAATAAGAAATTGAGAATCAAGAATAATTATTTTTCGACCACTTATTGTATAAATTTTACTTACAATTAATATTGTACGGTATTTACTTCGTGTGAAAATCTGTCTAATAACCAAAAATTATCAGTATTTTTTAATTGTGATATGTAAGTAGCTACTGTTATAATAAAATGCATTATGAAATAGTTTGATACCAGTCCAACTGGTTCATATTCAGTGAAGTTATCAAATTGTTTCGGTTACCATGGATAGTGTTGATAATTTTCATCAAGTAACGGGTCAGTGTATTAATAATATTGTATTCTTATTTATCTACTTAGAATGATCTAATAATGTGGTTTCAGCAAAGTTTGATAATGCAAAAAATGAGATCAATGAAAATCACACTTCGGAGAGAGATATGAGAAATCGAGCCAATTCATAACTGGTACCGACATAACTTGATAAATGAGCTTATCGTTACTTCGCTCAATTTGCTCATTCATTTATATTCAATGGAACTGCATACTCTGTTAAAACGTACTGTTCCATAATGATACTTTCATCACATTTTAAGTCATTCACTTTGCAAGTTATTCATTTTATCATGTTTCATGTTATCAATCTTATTAAGGAATTGGTTCCGGTTACGATTTTTTCATATCATCACGTATCACTTGTACTTTTTCGAATAGAATTTTTTCCTAAAATTGAAAATTGGAGTAATTTATTTTAATTATTTTCTGTATGTAATTCAAAACAATTCAAACGAATCATAACTTCATGAATTGCTCATTATTTCACGTTTTTGAATTGAATTGTGATAGTGTTGACTGATTCATAAACAATAATAATAATTAATATTATTTTAGTATTTTACTACATCAATATATCTTACAGTGGGGGAATAAAAGAATAGTGGTATTACAATTATCTAAATTTCTTCTGACTTACTGAGTGGGATCTATTCAAATAAGAATGTTCTTGATAACAAGCAATACCAAATTGTTGAAATCTTTCAAGGTTTAGACCTGAGACTAAATTTCACTTCATTTCCATATAAAGAAGTTCATATCAAGTACTTTTCTGAGACTCGTTTCAGAGTTGCAGAAGGTAAATTAGAAAATTGCTTGAAAAATTCGGAGGCCGCTGGTAAAAGCTTTTTTTCTTACCAAACAAAAAGTCTCCCCAAGTGATATTGAATCTGATTTACTGAATAAAAAGTAACCATTACCCAAAATACTATGTGAACCAAACATGGAACATCATCATAGAACTCGAAAGAAGTTAAAACAAAAACAAATTTCACAACTCTAGAAGGCAATATTTTCTTTCAAACATCTTTTGAGTGATACAAACTTTTAGTAAATACGAAATAGATGTTTCTTGTTTAATTGAATACCCGACTAACCATTGTTTTTTTTTAAAGTGAGATCCATTTGATATGGAAGCAGCCATATAAGACATGTATTTTTTGAACGATTGATTTTTGATTACAAGTAAGTACGAGAAATCTACTCTAGAACACAAGTTTAGTTTAAAAATTCAACTTTTATTTTTTTTTAATATCGAAAATTGAAAAAAAATGCTTTTTTTAATATGACTGTTTTGGTTATACATAGTTTTCAAATGGCCTCTGTCATAATTACGTCAAAAATGGTTTTGAATGGTTTTGTGGAAGTGACATTTAAACCATATGCCATTTAATTCTTCTACTAATTCAATTTCAGAACTTTCGTAAAAAGTCTACTGCTCCATTGGATTCAGCACGTTTTTTGGTTTACCAGTTAGGTATTTTATGTCTGACGATTCGTCTACTACTTCGGTAGACATTATCAAAGGCGATGCGGTAACGGTCGAAGTACTTGAGTTGTTCCAACGCAGAAACTACAGTGTTGAAATTTGTCTCCGAGTTTGAATCATTATGGAATGGGCGTGGATTTGTCTCTATTTGTTGGATTGAATAATTTTGTGTACAATCATGGGCAGGTACTCAGATGTTACCAATTCAGTAACACAGGGATAATTTCAATAGGAAGACAGAGGCAATGCACATTAGTAAAATCTGACTACCTGTTCTTAATTGTACACAAATAAGGTCATTATATCCAATTAGGAGAAACAAAGGCACGTCCACTAATGGCGATATGAAACCGGAGGAAATTCCAACATTGTGGTTTCTCTATTGAAAACAACTCGAGCACTTCGATCGTCACTTCATCGCCTTTGATAATGTTTTCCGCAGTAGTAGATTAAACAATAGGCATAAAAATCTACAGAATACGACCAAAAAACTTACAAAATAGCATTGACACAGAAACATGTTCATCATGGAAAAAAATATAGGTATGGAAAGTTTAAAAATTTCTCGTTTATTGGGAAAACATCAAAATTCTAACTACTCTACTGGATTCAATATAATATTCAACAAAATCTCCACCCAATCACCATTCAAGTCAATATATTTATTATATCGCTTTAAAACAATCCTTAACGTTTTCGTTATTGTTACTGCACGAACTTTCAGAGTTCTTGCGCACAGTCCCACTCGATTCATTGAAGCCATTTTGTTTGAGACAGTCTCATAAAAAATCGAGTGGAGTTAGGTCAGGCGATTCAGGTGACCGTCCCATTGTTCTACTGCTACATCCTATCCTACGATCAGGGTACTTTTGATTCAATAAACTTTGAAAGGTCTACTTTATGTACATAACAATCATTCAACTGCAAATATTGATTTTTTTTCTGCACGGAAAAGTTCATCGATAGAGTCCGATAATATATTCATTCAAAATTGTGGGAAATTTGCCGACATGGTGTTGCCGCCAAAAAGAAAACGTCCTATCATTGTCTCATTCAGAATTCCACTGAGTTGAAATTTCCAGTGGCTCAATAGTGATTATTTATTATGAAACCACTCCAGTTATCATGAAACTAGCTTCAACACCAAAAGAAATTCTTCAAAAAATGTGAGAGAACAACCTTACAACTATCATTTGGATTATTTCTGTAGTTATCTAATATAGTATGATGTTTTTGAATGGATTCTTATCTTTGAATGTCAAATTAGGTTTTGTTTACTTCTTTTTTAAAACATTTTCTTAATATTGAACAGAAGAATACGTACAGGCCCACGTTTTTCAAATAGTAGAGAATTTCCTTATAGTAAATACCTTGAAGACAAATCGAATATATTTCAAAACGTTCTCAAGAAATTAATAGTAATTCCTTCCCAACCAAATTGATGAATTCAAATACACTTACATGTAATGCAAACTTCAGTGAAATGAACGCTATTTGGAACAAGCATAAGGCTGCCGATACCCTCTGGTCTTGCGGATTCTGCTGTGAGATAGCAAGTGCTTTCTTCGTAATCCGTTCCTCCACCGTACGTGGCAATTCGACTTCCTGGTTGAAAATCGAAAGAAGAGCAAGCTCTGACTATGTTGTTTGAAGATCTATCACGCAAACACAAATCTTGACATTTTTCCAAAACCATAAACGGTGGAGCACTGTCTCTCACGATATCGTCATCAAAACCTTGCAGTTGGATATTTGGTAGCCTTTCGTACATTACTTTGCCATTCATTGATCCAGAGCCGCAAGATGTTTGGGCTGAAATATTAAATATAATTACTTCAGATAACGTGCTATTCCAATTCCCTTCTGAATCACATAACTATTTAAGTATTTTTTTTTATTTTAAATGATAATATATTGTAATTTCTTCGATAAGAATCATGAAATACAAATCAATCAACAGAATTCAGTTTATGAAAAGAGAAAAAGAAAAAAAAAACACATCAAAAGTGCTGCTTCGTTCCCTCCTGTTCATAAAAGATGACATATGCCTCCCCACTCACAAGCGATTTTGGTGAAATTGTGGAAACGTGTGAATCGTTGTATTCATGCCACGTGTCACTATAAGGGTGTCTGCAATATGCTGGGTAATGCCCGTTGTAAGTACTCCCACTGTGATTTGGAAGTGCACATAGATTATAACGACAAAGAGCCACATTGTCTGCTGCATAATTGCTCATATGTAATCCTTCTAAAGTAAAGTCAATGGCAACATTAAATTTGTCTCCGAGTTTTACCATTGGAGATAATTTTTTTAAATGAATTACTAAAATACGGGGAAACTTATGAATTGATAGGGACTTTGTGCATTTTCTTCTTTCCTTACACCTTGAACTCGTTGGTTTTTATCTCCATTCAGAGTTTCCTCGCTTGTGAAAAAATCCAAGCATTGTGATAAACTCAATTGGCCAGTTCTTTGTGTTATGGGAAGAGACAAATCCCAGAAAGGATCGAAGGACTGATGAGTGTCCACAGTGTATGCACGTCATAGTGGATTTCAATTGACCAACCAAATTGTCTATAATCTTAGAATTGTTCATGCTCAAATAAATATCTCGACCAGGACTCCTGCGCTGTCGCTCAATTTTTCGTCAATCTCCGTTATAATCGATTTAGGTTTCTCAGTAATTCTTTGGAGGTCATCACCCAAACCTTTTGAAAGATATATAATGAATGATGAATGACTGCCCCCAATCTTCATTTATAAACTTCAAAGATTTAATCAAGACTTGTTCCTAAAATCTCAACTTTTCGCAAAATTGTGTGTATTTATTTCTATAAAATATGATTTCCCGGTTAGTTTCAGAAGACGCTTCAGGTGATAAGCTACATAATGTCAAAAGAATCGCATAAAAAATTCACAGGCAGAACCACAATAGGTGGATGCCGTATCAAATTTCCCCTAAGTGAAGTTGTATCCCCACTCATGTGGGGAAGTAACTTGGAACAACCGTCTCTAAAAAGCTTCCAACTATCGTGAAGTCTTTGGAAAGAAAAAGATGTAAATAAAAAACCATCTATTGGTTCTGATAATGATGACAGGGGGTTATCAGGTTATATTACTACGAACAAAAATCTCATGACTATTAATTAGAACATACACTGGTGGTCTTGCAAAACAATCGGATGATCTCAACATTGTAATGCAAACCTATGAAGCAAAATTTTATGCATCAGTGAGCATTTTCTCAAATATTTCACCAGGAAGAATATGCAAAAGGGAAGTGTGTGCCTATTTGCATAGGCACACACTATGTGCCTATTTGATATGTATATGGAATATATCGTAATTAACACATGCGTAGGAGGGAAATTTGAAGCCTTTGGAGCCAAGATGGAACTTGTTGTTTGCAGACCCCTAAATCATAAAAATTTTAATATCTTCTTATGTCAACTCGATGCATTATTGTATAGTACATATCGAAAGGGAGATACTTTTGTCATTTGTGGCGATATCAACGTAGATTTCATAGTGAATAGTGATGAGAAACAAAAAATTATAAATATGTTAGGCGAGTTTGGCATAAAAAATCATATCAATGAGACCATGAGAATAACATCCACAACTGCAACCTGCATTGACAACGTTTTCTCAAATATAAGTACATTGCCAGAGTAAGTCACTTTTTTCTAAGACCACACATATCAGGTATGTTCGTTCAATAATGTATTACATAAAAATAATAAAAACAATTCAATATCCAAGATTTTTAGAGCTATTTATTAAATGATAATTGGAATGAAATGTATCATACAGCAGACTTTCCGAAATAGTTTTTTATATTTTATCACACTTTTCTTCATTACTGCGAATGTGCATTTCCAATTAAAACAATACGCATTAAACACAACAAAAAGAAATGTTACACTTCCGATATCATACAAATGTACGCTCAGCTTTGTGAAATGAGTTAATTAAGCATAGCTCGGAACAATCCATGGTACACAAAAAAAATATAATAAATATTTTGAAAAAGAATATGGAGTGCCTATGAAAAATCATGAAAAAAAGTTAAATAATTACCGAATCTTGAATTCAGATAATGTCATGAGTGAAAATTGGAATATCATTAAAGAAAGTAAAGATAGTGGTGCGGTAATGAAAGCATCTGCTGTATTTCTGGAAGGGCTACCTCCACTGAACAAGCATACTGCATTATAAACGAATATTTCATTGATTGCAATACAAATCGTCAGTAACTAAAATACCATATCGAAGGAGTGCCTACAAGATTCTTTTTGACACCAATAACCCAAAAAATGTATCGAAAATAAGGAAAACTACTGTCAAATCTACACGGTGCGATGATATTGATGGTAGAGAGATCAGGTCAGTTGCAACACTCATTGCTGAACCCCTGTGTTACCTGATGAATAAGTCTTACTTAGAATATTCCATAACATTGAAAATTCGGAGAAATACCATTTTTTAAGAACAAAAGGTCCACAAATGATATAAAAAACTATATAATGATTTGTATTCAAAATCAAATTTCAAAAATTTTTGTTCCAGCATACTGCCAGCGATTAACAAATTACTTGAAATGTTTCAAGCTTATTTCTGATATAAAATATGCTTTTAGTGAAAAAAATTTACCACATTTGCTGTCCATTATATGGTAAAATTTTTGTACAAATCATGCAATAGTAAAAAATGTACTATGTATTTTATACCACCTGAGTCGTGCGTTTGATACGATTGACCGAGATCTATTGCTGTTTAAATTAGAGGCTGTCGGTTTTCGTGGAGTACCTCTTGACTGGGTGAAGTCTTATCTATCTGAGTGTATACAACTCAAAATCGCAAACAAGATAATGTAACCTAGGAGTACCCCAAGGCCTAATATTGGGATCCTTGTTCATTATAATATTCATATCAGACATAAAAAAATACTGCAATAATCCTGAACAAATCTTACTGTATGCTGATGATACAAATATTCTGATGTCAAACACCGGCATTGAACAATTAATTGTGAATAATAATGGAACCTCTAGTGAGCTTTATGAATATTGTACTCTGCAATTGAATGTGACCAAAACAAATTTTATGCGGTTCTATACAAGGAATGTAACACCTTACCAAAATCTTTACCTGCATATCAGTAGAAAAATTGAAGCTACAGAAATAAAATTTTTGGGTGTTACCCTTGTTCAAAAACTAACATAGGAGGCCCATATAAAAACTGTATGTTCCAGACTAATCACATGATAACGCAGCTCAGAGATTCTGAGCCATTTATTGTACTTAAATAACTATATTACAGATTTGTTCAGTTAGTTCTATAATATGGATTGTATTCTGGGGTTCCTCGCCACATGCTGATAAGGCATTCACAGAAAAAAATATTAAGAGCTAGATTCAATTTTCATCCACTGTCAACATGTGAAGATTTTTTTAAAAGATCGCAAATAAAAACTTTTCCCAGCTCATACATATTTCTACTATATTGAAGAAAATGAAAACAGGTTCAAGAAAAATGAAGACTAGCACTCGTATGACACACGAATGAAAGGAAGTTTACACCAGAGCTACACACGATTACAAATCTGCCAGAACTCGCCTGACTACATAATTGTTAAGTTACTTAATAAATTTAAGTGTATCTGTGAGCTTAAATGAGCTATCTGTAATAGGTCTAACATGTCATTAAGCATTAAACTCAAGCGTTTTCTGAAAGAACAAATATTTTATACATCTTGATACAAAAAAAAGATGAGGGAATCTTCCAAAGAAAGGAAGGAAGTAATTTTAAAATTGATTACTTTCTTCCCAAAAATTAATCACTCCTAAAAATATAACCCCTTCAATAAAAATATTTTATAGTATTGAGGAGTTTCTCAACTTTTAAAACGTGTTTATTTTTTTAATATTAATTCTTAAAATTTTGACTTACTACTATAAACTCTTGAAATTTTGACCCACTAATTTTATTCATAACTTTAATTTCACTTATATTTCAACTGTATGTTAATTATCTGAACTGCATATTCACATTCCTTTTTTATGACTAGTCCGATAAAGCTGCATCTGCCTTTGATCTTTGTTGATTGAATATTTATGTATTTTTTTTGTGATGAATAAATTGATTCGAATAAGTATTTATTGTGTCATACAATACAAAATTACACACAAAAGTACGAAGTATACAGGGTGTTCCTGAAACACATGCTAATATTTAAGGAGGTAATTCTTAGACCCATTTTAAGAAAAAAACTTCCTATGGACGTATGTCCTGAACGCATTAACTTTTGAGATAGAGGGTGGCAAAGTTTTCAAAAATAATCAGTTTTTTAATAATA
>WOGP01004009.1:0-14512 GCA_015342065.1 Leptinotarsa undecemlineata | reverse complement strand
ATGATTAAATTAGCAAACAATTTCAATCTACTTATGGATTTAGATTGGACCTTACCTCTATCAGTTTTTCGTAAAACAATTTTAGAACAAATATTGAGTTCAACTCTGTCAAACTAAACATATATTTGAAGAATCCAGTCAATGCAGTTATGGACGACGCCCTACAAGTCTGGTATCAGTATCAGTAATTAATAGTCTAGTAATCTAGATCTATATTTGATAGCTATCATTGTAGTGTATTTGCTAACAGTTTATCCATGTAATTAGTCTTTAATGGACTGTATGGGTAATAAATACAAATAAATAAATAAAATGTGAAATAGTTTTCAGCCATGCAAGGCTTTTTCGTCTCTGGTTCGGGTAAACCGACTCACAAATAATTAGGAAAAGGACATCCATCATAGTAGAGACCCACATTGTCGAGACAAGGATTTCTACTACGTGAGGTGTGTCTGTATCTGGAAGGTTCCATTGGTGACACTAGTTTGTATTTGAAAGACTAACAAATTCTTCATACCGTTAAAAATTCTTGTTGGCTCATTTATAACTTAAAAAATGCCATTGATTGTGCAGAAGCCTGAATTTTACGACCTTGCTTGGAGTTAGTGCAGCTTATAAATTTGTTAATTTCATGTGATATCATCTCAAACTGCATGGCATGAAAGATTTGAGGTTTTGAGGTTTCTTCCCTTTGGCAAGGGAGATCGGACATCAAATTTATATTTGAGTCAAGTCCTCTGATATTGAATAAGCCGAGGATACCTCGTCTCATGAAGACGTCATCTGTAGGATAAAGAATAACAAGTTTCGACATCGACCACCAAACGATATGTAGCTTTCACTTCGACCAAGAGTACTGCATTCATGATCCTATACCAGGTTTGTTTCGATCTATTATAGATTTCATTAGTGGTATTGATTGGGTTATAGGTACGACGTTTGAGCCCCACTCAACAAGAACAAAATTGACTAGAAAAATGCGATAGCAGTTTGGGAGGAGAATTCGACGGTTGATATCGAAGATTTCAGTAGTGGTACTGATTGGATCATATCTAAAACTTTTGAACTCATGTGATCTCAACAAGAACAACCCAGACTAGGAAAATGTGATGGCAGTTTGTGAGGGGGGATCGACGGTTGATATCTAAGCTTGGTTATGGAGGATCATTTATCAATGAAATTTGTGCTTTTAGTTGTCTTTCGATACCATATGTGGGATATTTCATTGTCTCGTCCTACTCAAAGTTGTTTTTGTTAACGACTGGAGAGTTCAAAATTTGAATATATCCAGTGGGATCTCACCCAATATTTTGTAATCTATTGTATAAGAGAGAATAATAAGCAACCTGAGTGCATTCAGATCATTAATATTCAATTATATTATATTATTATATTAGATATAATATTCAATTTATTAACCTCTTTCAATCATGTGATCAAATTCAAAAGAAGAATAATTAGAAGTATTAATAATTATTGATAGTCTTGGCATATTTGCCGCTATTTTCAAAAGTCTGATTATACACCTCTTCAATCAGTACGAATTTTGATGAAATTGGTGACATTTGTGAATAGTTGATGTGTATAGTTGATTTATTCATGTCATGTAGGTGCGGCTGTACGGGTCCACAGTTTGCGACCTAAAGTCCATTCTGAGTAGCTCCATTGTGACTCAACACTGCAAGAGAATGTAACGATTAGTGACTAGTTTGCTGCCTAATTACTCACGTTGTTATCATATTCTTTCTGAAAGATGATGGCAGCATTTCATTTACCTCTGAATCTTTCCGTTGCACAAAATATTTTAGAATATATTACTTACATTTAGAAAAACTTAGAGATAGATTGAGATGCTATGCATTTTTTTGTCTTCGTACTTCGATCACGTCAGTTTCTCATCTCCATCCAAGTTTTTTCTTTTGCTGGTACTCAATTCGTTATTACTTTACTTTACGGTATAAGGAGATATTTATCTCAGAAATGATCAAAGATCCCATAGAATGTGAACTTTAACCTAGATTCAAAATGGAGAACGAAACTGTCCACAGTGTTGGAGTTGTCCATCCTGAAATATTGCGATCAAAACTCTTGTGTTTTTTTTCTGGCACTCAATTTTACTTCTATTTTCGACAAGACTTGTTCAGGTTTCATGGTGGTTTTATTTACATACTCTTGTTAACCTTTCAAGAGATATCTGGGCCTTGCTGCAAGCCATGAAATGAGAGGCGAGTTTTTGGATTTGACCCTGTGACACATAATGACAAGTGTAATATTATAGATGTAATCATGAAATAAATGAAAGTTTTCTGTTTTTATTGAAAAATCTGATGCTTCATTCTAGATGTCTCGAATTATTTCTGGATGACTATTCAGAAGAGAAAAATCTGCCAGCCTCTCTTAGAGCACGCCTACATTCAACCTTTCACCTTTGGGAAGAGAACATCGCTGCAAACTTTGATTGTAGAAACGCCACAACTTTTGAGTATCAATATATTCTTTGACCTTACATTCCACTTTGAAATACAAATGAAACTCTGTAACCGCAGTAAGAGCAGAAACGCATATAATGGAATAATTTTGATGCTTTCTACACATTGTGAAGATTTTCTGTATATTCAGATCTTGGCATAAAAATGTACATCTCGAAAATGTTTATGTTATTCTCAGAAAGTCAGTTTTTATAGCCCTCCAAAAGTAATTTTCTTCCTAATTTTCTCGAAATTATCTCGTCATCCACATATCTATGCATAGGCATAGATATGTGGCTGACATTTTGGTATGTTTTACAGGTACTAAGAGGCAATTAGATACTTTTCATTGGGATATTAATAAAATTCATGAAAACATTAAATTCACTATTGAAATAGAAGCAGACAACTGAATCAATTTCTTGGACTTATCAGTTAGTAGAAGGAACAACAAACATGATTTTTCAATTATCACAAACCGTCCTATACGGATGTTACTATACATTACGATTCTACCCATTCTTATCAAAACAAAGTAGCAGCTTATAATAGCATGATTCACAGGTTAGTCAATGTTCCTCTTTCAATAGATAATTTCAATAAAGAACTGAATATCATCACGCAAATTGCGGTTAGCAATGGGTATAAAGATGAATTAATTAAGAAAATACTTGCCAAGAAAGTCTACGTGAAAGCGATTCGAGACGTTTTTCCTATTGATAAGGTAGATTATCATAATTATAGAGCTTTAAAGTATTTTGGACAACCAACGGAAAAAGTGGCTTCATTTTTGAGGAAACGAGATAATAACACTGCATATAGAATAAGTAATACGTTGGGAAAGTTAGATAAAAATAATAAAGACAAGACATCCAAAATCGAGAAATAAATTAAAGAGTGGAACGTGCCCTGAGGTATATATTGGTCAAATGGGCTGAACATTTAAGAACCGAATCCGGGAACATCATACGAGCTAAAAAAGAAAACAAATTCAATATATTCAAATCATCTTCTAGAAGAAAATCATATCTTTAATGAAGAGTTCAAAATTTTGCAAATAGGAAATAAAGGTTTGAAACTGAGTTCAAACATTCTAATGAATGACCAACTGGATTTGAATAGATCACCATTATTGAACTTGTAGAGGTCCAGGTAATTTTTTGGAGGTAGTCTCAATTATGGTTACCTGTAATATATAAATATTAATATAAGGATAATTTGAAGTATTCAAATCACTTGGCAAAGCTACTGTGCTAGCGAAAGTTTGTGGAGATCAAATCGTGAGGTGTAATTATTGAAAAAACCATTTTGATACAGAAAAACTACCTTAGTACTGGACAATTAATATTCCAGAAATGCTTTAATGTACAAATCGTTATGTAAATAATCGATTATAAAAGACAAAAATATCCTTGATGAAACTTGATAATAATGATTGAGCTTCTTGGTTTTTTATTGAATTTTAGTTGGATAATATTCCTTCAGAGACATGCAAATATTTTTGAAATTATATGAATAATTGAATGCTTTCATATAACCTAATTTTTTTATAGTTGTAATAGATTCAAAATCAGGATTTTTTAAAACTATTATTTCTTTACGTGTTATACAGATAACCGTATACTTAACTATGTATCTTTTTTATTGATTCCATGGGTGAAATATCTAAATTCATTTGCGAGAATTATGGGTGGAAATCTATAAAGTCAGTTTATATTCTTTTTTCTGATTGTACTTTCAGTAACCCCGATGTAGAGGGTGACTTCAATCCAATATCTAAAACGTATTGGTCCACGAAAACATTTAAAAAACAAGGGGAAAATAATTCACCCTCTTTTTACGAACCAATAAGCGAATTTGAAAAGGGGAGATTCGCGACCAATGAAAATATACCCCTGTAGGATGACTCATGCGAAATTATTATTTGATGTATCGATCCTTAAGTATTTTCAGGCCAGATAATAAGAAAGATTCGGCTGAGGGGAGTATGGTGTTTGTTTTGATATAGTACTCACTAATGATCAATAACTACATTTAATAAAACTGAGTCATATTGCTTTAACTCTTATGCGTATCATCGTTTGATTTTTCTCACTATGATATGGTTCTTTTACACAATTAAGCAAATAACTTCCTAAATGAACTAATGAGATATATAATAACGTAAGGACAAAAAACTGAAGATCATAAATTAAAGTATGAACTGCTAAACAATTATATCTATATTTTGTTTACTTGAAAATATTGTGAACAATAAAAATTGAAACAGCAACAGTGGAAAACATTATTTTGTCCCATATATGTTTTTTTACTCATGAAAAGTTTCTAAAAATATGATCATAAATATAATATTGAAAAAAATAATACAAACAACTGCATTACTAACGATAACGTAACAGTAATACATTTCAGTTATAGCATCACTATACAAAAATAAATTCATAAAACTCCAACTAATTCAAAAAATTTTTTTCCTACAAACCATGAAAAAATTTTAGCTATCCCTTCATTCATTTTATAAATCAAGAAATGTCCAGTTTGAATATTTCATTTAGAATGTTTCATGTTCTATTGTTTACATAGTATCAATAAAATTATAATACTGTTCGATGAAACGTTCATAGAAATTGAAAAACAGTATTACATTGATAGATAGAAAATTGAAAGCCCTTTTAAATGTGGTATCACTCGCTTCTTATTTGAAAATGTAGAAAGGTACTTCGTCTTTCCATTATTGTTGAAGGGGAAGATAAAAAATTATGCTTGAAAAATGTCATTTCAGAAGTGGACATTTTCAGTACTATGGCTTATTTAGCTTATAATGATTTCATGAGTTAGTTTATGTGTGGTTTATGGGTACATATCAACCCATAGAAAAATGTTTTCGAAATTTGAATTTTATGATTTACACGAAAAAAGTCAGATTAATCAGGTTCTTTTTAGTCTGTTGTAAACCTCATCCTTCTAAAACTTTCTGAAAATTGACTCACACTAAATGTTTCAACATATTTCTGCAGTGAAGAAAATAATCTAAAGAAGAGATCTGAAACAGTAGTATATTATGTTTATGATCAATAATATCTTGAGTATTGAACATGAGTAATTTTTCGTGAAGAAAATTATAAGCTTTTTATCTTTCTGAGGATTTTCACCTACCACGATATGGAAAAAATAAATATTGTAATGTAATACAGTTACTCTGTTACTTTTAAGGAGGTTGTGAACATTCTTGAGTCTTTTCCTAGATTTAATGTGCATGCCTGAGTTGTTGTTGGTTTTGAAAGCAATATTTACACCTTTTCTGTGCAGAAAGTCTGAAATATTTGTAGAGAGTTGGCCACACAATAAGAATAATACGATGTTTTTCATAGGTCAAAGTGGAAGAACGTTCAATGCCCGCATAAACGAAACACAAATATAGTTTCCAAAATGGAAAAATAAATTCCGCATATGCCACTCATTTAGTCACAGAGGGACATGGGTTCAACCATGAACCTGAACCATTTCCTGAAGGAAGGTTTGAAACTTCACTTGTTGGAGAGCCGGACGGTAGCTGGTCGGTTCGAGGTGGATGCTTTGTTCACTCACTCAAATCCACCGCCGTGTTGGTTGGTGGTTCAAGCCCCAGGCTGAAGGATCGATTTTCACTTGCTATCGTCCAACCCGTGTTAGGAATCACACGTTAAAAGGTAAGACCTCGTTAATCCGTAGTTCGCACAAGTTTCGAATTTTAAGAGTTGTCGTTCATAGGGGTGCGACAGCTGATTAACGGAAACAGAGTATGGAAATGAACAAATTCAAAAACTATCAATATCTTATAAACGATCAAACTGAATTTTATAATTCACCATTATTGAATCTGTTCATTTCCAGGTAGAAATAGTTAGGTATATTTACGGGACTTTCAAAAAATTTATTGATATTGTTAATGAATTCATACCTGACCTTTTCTGGTAGATTCATTCATTAGAAATTAGGCATAGGAGTCGGTAATAGGTCTAAGTATGAAATGGTTGTTATTTAGAAGTAACTTTTAGTTTATGGTTGAGAAAGTATCGGCCAGTTCTATTCAATTATAGATAAATTTTACTTTCTGGAAAATATTTAGAATTACGCAGTAACATATCGAGGTGGAGTAAAAAGTTTGCGCCCTCTACAGCCCTCCGTTACAATTTAATTTTTTTTTTCTGAATGTAGAAAGTGAAAATCTCCGGAAATTTCTATGAAATCCTAATATTTCGAGTAATTATATTATCGAAAGGATGATAATTGAATTGTTATTGATTCAAACACTTGTTTTGAGCGATAACATACTCTTTATGAGGAATCTATGAAATCATACTATTTCCGTCCTATATATAAACTTGAACTATTTTCATAACTTAGGGAGACGAAAAAAATAATTACAATCCAGGTGAAGATCTCATCATGTTTGTACGCAAATCCCAACGACTCACCTGGTCAGTATAATGGCCATCTGCTGTCATTGTGCGGTGTTGAAATGACCCACCATCCCGAACGTCAATGCACAATGCAAAATGGGGTACCGATATTTCTCTACACACACTTCTGCTTTATTTAGATCAGTATTATCGAACGATAATAATTGCTTTCGGTTCCTTTCATGGACTTACAGATATATATTTGAATGTGTTCTTTGAACTTCCTGTGATTAGCATTATTTTCGTGAAGGATGAAATTATTAATCATCTACGACTGCGATAATTAGCGATGATTGTGCAAGGTTACAAGATACCTACTAAAGGTAATGAATAAACCAGATACTCAACGATATGGAAATCGGCTTTAGTTATATGTACCTATCCTAATTTTTAAATCGGGAAACTAAAATGACTTTACTTAGTACAGATAAATGAATCTTATTACATGAGCCCGACGAAATTATTCGAGCAAATAATATACAACAAAATCAAAATACTGTTGATGAGCGGCAGATTGGTTTAATTAATTTGAAACCCATGAATACAAATTTATTCTCATTCACAAATGATGTCTACAAAATTTTCCAGAGTGATCATTAACTCAACACGAGTTTAACAGATTCCCAAAAGCTTTTGACAGAATGCATCATGCGATATTGCTCTCAAAACTGAACAAAGTTGGTATCAGTCAGGTTTATTAATAGACAATCATCTCTGGAATCCACAAGGTTTTGTAATTTGTTTCATTTATCAATGATGTAACATCTAGCTTGAATTTTTTAAAGGACTGATCGCTTACATTTTCAAATGCTTTGAAAACATTCAAACTGTTGAAAACTGTATTGAACTTCGAAAAGACATTGATAGAATTCACAAGTGAACTATAGAAAATAAAATGTACCTCAATATTGATGAATGTAACATCTTTCATATTTCAAACACATACATATTTTTGATAGATAGGGTAAAAACTGTCAGTTTTATCTTCATTCAATCCACTTCTTTTCTATAAAACTTATAAAACTCATTGTCTCTTGAGTACTTCTCCTACGATATCATTTGAAGGCATTGATTTTATCTTCTTGTTTTTCCAATAGATATTATGAATATTCCTTTCCTGTTCTTCATAGTTTGCCACATGACTTTTTATAGATCTACTTTGATGAACTTTTTGTAAAACTTTCCTCAATTTTCTTTGAAAAAATGATTCTTCATTCAAACCTACTCTTTCAAACTGGAACTGTTTACAATCAATTTGATGTAATTTTACACGTATACACGTTATTGTTATACACAATTGTATTTCTAACATATACGGATCAGTATTCGGAACGTTGAGAAGTTTTCTGATAAAATGCAAAATTTGAGAGAACACTGTTTGTAAAGGCGGGATGGTCTTCCTGTTGATGTTTGTACTGTGTCCATCATATATTCAGTTGCTTCAGAAATTATTGTTTCTTTTCTTGAACGAAATCAAAAAATTCCTAATAGATTGTTCAGTAATGTTAAATTTTTTCCGGTCTAATTGCATTCCTTTTTGTCGTCTTTTTCACCTTTAACTTCTTCTTGCCAAGTCAATCAGATAAAACTCCTATCTTTATTCCAGTCTCTCGTTTAATCAACCATTTTTAAAGAAAATGCACTTCCGAACAATCTATTCATTTTCTACTTTTACCTCAGTATATGTTTCCACAGCTCGATAAATTCGTATTACGAATTTCCCTTTTCCAAAAAATTGAGTATTATAAAACCGGTTTGATTATGTTGAAATGATGTTTAGATTCACGTTGATTTTAGTTATATCGGTTCTCAGAAATCATTCTTGAAGATGTTGCGTCAACGCGGTTTATATTTCTTCAAAAGTGTGACATAAATTCTCAATAATCATCCCCTCTAAACATTTCATTCTTTATTTTGATTTATTAAGAGCATATTGGGTACTAACATTTTAACATACAAGTAAAGCACACATAATATGCTTTTTTATATTTCTTGAATCACTTTCTCCAATCACCAGAACTGCAACACTTTTCTTAACATAGTTTCGCCAATCGCCAAGAAAAACCGAAGAAGTAATTTAATACTATTCAATGCTGATTAAGGAATAAATTATTTGAAATTGTTTTTAGGGTAAGCGTGTGAAATGAAAATTTTTTTTTTGCTGTGTTTAAGTGTATTCAATTTAGTCATTGATTTTTTTTTGGATTGCACCTCACCTTTTACTTCAGATTTTTGTAAAGTTTACGGTGGTTTGTACAGAGTTTGTCACGAAAATTTGAACAAAAACGGTCGATTCTCAAAGTGCGCCTATAGTCCTGAATGTGATTCATTTCCAAACCCCAAGTTTTGCGGTTTATCAGGAAATCCAAAATCATTTATAATAAATAACGCCCAAATAGCCTCTCCGCTGCCCATCCATCATCAAATATTTGCTATAGGAGCAGATTAGTCTCGTGCCCTCGCATCATCCCGTTTTTTACAGACAGGACAAAAAAGTAGAATAAAAAATTGGAAGCAGGGCAACGGTCAAATCTTAAATGAGGTACACAAAAGATTTTTTTTGTTGAACAATATAGGGGATCAAAATATTTTTTGTAGTAACATGCGTAGGTTAATCCTCCCATTGATGCCCATTTTTAGATGTTATCCGGCTATTTCCTCAGATAGTGCACAGGGTGTTACTGATTTATATTCATGAGAATTGGGGGAGATCACTAATAAAATTGTATAGTGGACTCTAAAAAAATAAAAATATGAACTTAGTATTTTACAAAAGTATTTAACCTTTTTTTAATTGGAAGGGATATATTTTTCAGGAGAGATTAATTTTTGGGAAAGAACGGATGTGGTTTCCTACTTCTCCATCTTTATTCAAAAAATGAGGGAATCTTCCGGAGAGAAGAATAAAGCAATCAATTTCAAAAAAGTTAATTCTATACAAAGATGTGTAGATCATATAAAGAAGTAATTTTCACGAACACGAACTAGAAGAGAAAGCCCTCTCGAAACAGCTATTTTTATATAAACATAGAATTACAAAAATAATAATTCGAAACAAATACTTCTACATGAACCCTGAATTATAAAACACTTTTCTTTCTCTATTCAGTTTGGAATTGAATCATATATCATTCACAGGATTACTACACAATGTAATAGATGAAAAAGGTAAAATTCCACTTATATGGAACACTGTAATTTCCACTGGTCGACATCTAATGTTTCGACCTGATACATTATGAGAAACACACTCAAGTCATTCATAAAATTACGACTTTATCTCACGAATGCGTTTAATCTACTCATATCAGCGACGACAGTACGTAATGATATACATTCGCTTATTTGATTAAATCCCAGCAATAGGAACTTTGTTTCATTCGAAAGGAGTATATTTTTTAGGAAAGATTAATTTTGTTTCAAAAATTATGAAACTGACGGCTAATGTATACAAAAAAATCGAAAAAAGAAGAAGTGGAAATCCGATAACTTTTGTCAAAATACCTTCAAAAATTAAGTTGAATGTTATTTGGAAGGAAAATGATATTTTTATTTTTAAAGACAGTTAGACACATCTCAATTGTACCTTAACTCTCTGAAATAACTTTTGGAGTAGTGATGGAACATTTGAACTGCGAAAGAAAACTATAAGCTAAAATACGGCATTGTTTTCTGAAAACAGGAATAGTTTTGAAAGTTGACAGTCACAAAATTGTTCATACACACTAGGAGGGAAGTTCATTCCACGATAGACTTTAATGAAAATAATGGTTCACTTGAAACAACTTGTCTACAAGTTTAGTTATAAAAACAATTGGAGGGCTCTATGCAAAAGGTCCCTAAGTGACTTTTTTGATTCGAGATACTGAAGATTGAAAGATTCAATTTTTGCTGGAAATAAAGTGGTTAGAGTTTTAAAAGATTTAACTTTTATCAGAGATTAAACGTATATTTAGGTATTATATGGCGAATTTAAGACCTAATGTGACATACAGTTCTTTTGTAAAAAATTACAAAATTTCACTTAGGGACAAAAAAAAAGATTTTTTTAACAGACTGTAATATATAACCCAAATCAACATTTTTATTATACAAGGCAAAACAAAATACTATCACGTAAGATAAGTAAGCAAAAAAACATAAAAAAATATTCTTCTCATAATCTTCAGCGTCTGATTCATCTTCTTACATGATTTTCTTTTCATGGTATGCTTCATTCCATTCATTGGAAATATGTTAGCAATCAGTCTTAGACATCGTACTTTGTAAAGAGCAAAATAATTTGAATACTCCCCTGTCATAGTGTCTCTAAGTTTAGGTTTATCAATTGCAGAGAACATTATAAATCGACATTTTGAAATTCCTGGAATTGATTGTTTTAATTTAGTCGCATAAAATTGTTTATAGTCTCACACCCTCAACGTTGGGAATTCATCAGAAATATCAGCACTTCTGGTAAATAAGTTATGCTCCAAAAATACTGATTTAAAAGAGTCTATATTGTTAGGATTATCTACCTCTACAGTCTTAAGTCTTTTTTTTCTATCAGTGAAAAGCAGAGGTCTATTGGCATCATTGAATGCCACGGAATAGAATAATATATAATGATCTTTTGAAAGAGCCTAGATGCACAAAGAGAATACAAATACGTAAACAAAATTTGTTTTTATTCTGCGAAAAACAGTTGTCAACCGATGTCGATATATCAAATTTTAAAAATACCTTTCTAATAAATACCCAAAAATGTTTCAGTCCATTAGGTTCATAGTATATCAAGTTTGGCTACTAGTGATGATCTTGAAAATACATGTCAAAAATACATTTAGTGTAAAAATTTTTGCGCAAAAATGGCATGTTTAACTGATACTGAGCATATTGAAATTTTGATAGTCATAGTATACTGTGATAGAAGACCAAGTTGTGATCAAATAGTGGATATTTTTAATGAATTGCATCTCAATCGGGGACCAACTTTTGAATCAAAGGTTTCAAAAACATTGCAACGTTTTCATAAAACTGGAGGTGTTAAAGATCCACCAAAAAATGGAAGAATGTCATGTTAGATGTGGTGGAAAATCCAATAAATTCCATTCAAAAAATTTGCAAACTACAAAAATTCCATCTATATAAAATTCATTTGATACAAGAATTGGGTGAAGACATAGAGTTCTGTGGAATTATTATAGATAGATATTGTTTTCTGACGAATATAAATTTTGTTCAAACGGGCACGTGGATCCACATAACTGTAGGTATTGGTCAGACGACCAAAATCTACATTGGATATAGGAAATACACACTCATCGGTCATAAAAAGTGAATGTCTGGTGTGACATCATTGGTGAACACTTCATAGGACGGAAATTTCAACACTAAACAATATTTATCACTTTCACAACAGCATATTATTTCAGAGCTTAGACGATTTTTCCCGAATAATAACAATCCCAATTTGCCGGCAAAACAACTTTGGTCTTAACAAGACATTTTTGACGTGTGGTAAAGGCATATCTATATGAAACTTTTATTGATAAATGGATTGGACACTGGGGAGCAATTGAATGGCCAGCTAGATCTAGCGATATGACCCTACTTGACTTTTAATGGGGTCACATAAAAAATTAATTATACAAAAATAGGCCGCTGAATATTAAAGAGCTGCAAGAAAAATAAGGCATGAAATTTCTACTATTCTTCCTCACATGATTTTAGATTCACTACAAAATTTTGTTCAGCGAGTTCATTACTGTCAGGAAGTGAATGGTTAACAATTTGAGCACCTTATTGAATAGAATTCCAAAGAAAATATTTCTTGTTTATTGTTTCCCCTCTTTTTCTCCTGTGATAACTATTGTTTTCATGAAATTTTAAATATCATGGATTTTCATTAAAAAATGCATTTCATGCATTTTTATCAACCTTGAACAATTATGCGTTTATTATTTTTTGTAAAAAATGTATAATTGAAATTCATCATTTTTAAACACCACCTTGTGTGACTTCCATAATGAATATCCATCATTTCGTGCTTTTTATTAAAAAAATTTGAGAGTAGTGAAAATTATTGTTAAAATTCGATATTTTGAAAACGGTTGAATTCAGGATATGATGTGCTGTCTCAATTTGGTTTCGAATTTCGGGAAAAGTTGAAATATGGAATAATATATTGAGTGTTCTATTAAAGAAAAAACAACTTTATTTCATCGAAACTTTTTGACTGATATTGTATAAGGGAGACCGGGTACAAAAGTAACAGCGGGTCGAAAGTAACAAATGCTCTCTAGATTTATCCAATGGACGAACACCATCCTTAGGCGATAGCCAGAAGCGCCCCCTTCAATTGCATTTAGTCGCCGCAAGCGCTATTCGTTGTTAGGCTTTGTAAGGAAATTACGTGTTTTCACAAATCAAAAGTAAGTTTTTAGACGTATTCTTATTGAATGTTAACAAAGTCTGAAAAGGATGATACATAGTAACCTGAATGTTTGCATATCCATTCTTGATTAGAGTGATTATATATTGCCTAAATTCATTTTTGTATAGCACGTTCCGTTAAAAGGTTATGTTGGACGTTTTGACAAAAATGTGGACGGGTTCAAAAGTAACATAGCCCTATGGGTACAAAATTAACATGTTACTTTTGTCCCCGTGATTGTTTAATTTTCTATTAAATTTTTATGTGTTCTCATGTTTACTTCAAAAGAGTGCTGCGACAACACATAAGAACTACTGAACGAGAAACTATCGACACGGAAGTGCATCAAAAAGCGGCTGAAGGGCATTTTAAAGATGGTGCAAAAATTAGAGGCCTGGCATAAAAATAAAATGTTTGTCATGTAACATTATATAGATTTATGAAAAATTTTTAGGCATGAAATACTAGCGCAGTTGTGGGCTACCGTTGCGTCAACCGAGTTTTTACTAATAATGAGGAGAGTAATCTACGCGACTATTTAATTGAGTGGTCTGCAGTGGGCTATCTCCATCTGAAGTACGTAAACTGGCCTACGAGTTAGCGATTAAAAATGGAAATACATTGCCTGAAAAGTGGCACGATAGTCGAATGGCGGCTAAGAAATGGTTAACGGGATTTTTAAAACGACAAGCGAGCCTTTTTTTGAGATGTCCTCAAGTAACAAGCCTGTCGCGGGCTTCAAATATCAACGAGCATAATGTGAATACATTTTTTGATAACCTTGCTGAGGTAATGGATAGGTACCAATTCGAGTCAAAAGATATCTGGAATATGGACGAGACAGGGGTGAGCACTGTCCGAAAACCTAGCAAAATTGTAGCTCGAAAAGGAATTAAGCAAGTAGGTGCAGTAACCTCTGCAGAGCATAGAAGAATAATATATGTCGCTATTGCCATCAATGGTCAAGGAGGACACATCCCGCCTTTTTTCGTATTCCCACTGAAACGATTTCAAAACCACATGATACGCGAGGATCCTGTTGGTTGTGCTGGAGCTAGCAATGCTAGTGGATGGATACAGGATGTAGAATTTTTACTGTTTCTACAACATTTTAAAACAAGTCAAGCCCTCAGTTGCTCAAAAATGCTTGTTTCTGCTCGACAACCATGCATCTCATATATCGATTC
>WOGP01004008.1:0-14513 GCA_015342065.1 Leptinotarsa undecemlineata | reverse complement strand
GGCGGCCGGCCCGCCATCAGTTCATGATTTGCCCGAGTGGCCCCTAGTCTTCATAAGTCTGTGCAACCATGGCCAACAGCGTCCCCTATTACACTATGCACCTCTATGCATGCATGCATAATGTGTGGTAGCTACAGTATTCAAGTTTTGAATTAGTGAAATAAATGTAATCCCGCTGTTTACATTATTTACAAAGTCTTCGATAAAATTGGCAGTGATTCATAGACAGAGAAAAGTCATCCTAAAAAGAAGAATGTGAAATATGAACATACATTAATAAATTCGTGGTTATAAGATGATACGTTCAAGGGCTCGTTAAGGAAAAGGACTGAAGGTGGGTGGGACCACTTTTTTCGTTCCGCGTGTATTCACAAATGTCTTCGGGTGATTTTTTACGGGCCATTCAAGTACTTTCACTCATCTCTGGGACCACTCGAGTACTTTCACTTATTTCCACTTTCCTTTTTGCGCTTCACTGGTTAATTGGGAGTTGGCCATTTTTCGCTTCATTATGGGTTTCCATATGTTGCGTATCTCTATGCTAGCTTGGCTGAATACATTGTTGGACAACATGTATGAGGCTTCTTTGAATTTCCTCTTAAACCAATGTTTGTATCAGTGTATGATCTCAGCTTGGGACCACTCGATGTTATGTTGATAGGTCCAAATATGCTCTGCTATTCATGTTTTGCTGATTTCCCCTCGCTATGTGTGTTTCTTGTGCTCGGCAATGCGAATATTCAATGGCCTCTTAGTTGCACCGATATGGGATTTTCCGCACTCACAGGGTATCTGGTAAATGCAATTCTTGGAATCGCAGTCCGCGTTTGGTGGCCTAATTTTCGTGATGCAGCTACGGATAGTGTTTCCGGATCTGAAGCAGGTTCTGATATTGTACTTGGAACGAATTCTTCTTATCCTTTCCGATGATCCTCTGCTGTAGGGAAGTGCAAGCACTAGTTGTGACGGCTTATCTACGTTGCGAGGCTCCTGCTGTCTTTTAGCGAAAGTCTTTTCTACCATCGCTTTGGAGTAGACATTCCGTTGAAGATTTTTGATGATGTCTAGTTCCTTCTCGAAACCTCCCTTCGTATTACAGTGCCCGAAAGCATGGTCTAATAGAGTCTTGATGATTCTTTTTTCAGTCGATTGATGGTGGTTGGATTCGTGGTTCAGAAACTCCCGTATGAGTGGGTTTTCGGTATACAGATGTTTCCCACTTAGTGGTCCTCTTCACCAATACATATAAGAATGGCAATTCGTTGTGGGCTTCCTTCTCCATTGGGAAAGTGATGGAAGGTCTTACGCTACTGATGTGTGTCAGGGAGGCGTCCAATTCAGTATTCCCATGGTTCCATATTATGAAAGTGTCATTAACGTATCTCAACCAGACACGAGGTTTCTTGTGGTGCTTCTTCAATGGCCAGGGTTTGAAACCACTCCATATATATGTTGACTATGACTGGTGAAAGTGGCGATCCAATTGGCAGTCCCTCATCTTGTGAAAATAATTCGTCCTTGGAAATAACAGTTTCGTACACAGCATCCTAGTACTTCCATAATTATTTCTATAGGTAAATTAGTCTTCTTATAGCTTGAGTGCTGTATGATTTGGAACGTTGTTGTAAAGGCTTTCCACGTCGAAACTGATTATTTGATCTTCCTGTGTGACTTAAATTGCTCCTAGTAGTTCGACAAAATCCCTAGAATTCTTCACAAAAGACGACGATTTTCCTTGTGATGGTTGTATTATGGAAAGTAAAAATCTAGACAAGTTTTGAGTAGCTGAATCTCTGGAGCTAATGATCGGTCTAAGCGGAATGTCCTTGTGGATTTTGGGTAGTCCATACAAGTGGTGGGCTTACTGTGGTGCGGTGTTAGCAATGATCTCTCCTTCTCCAGAAAATAGACTTGGTGTTTTTTTAGAATCTGGTACAAATTTATTTCATTTGATGCAGTAGGGTCCTGTACGATCATCGATCAGTGGAACCTCTTCAATCTTCTGTTCGTAGAGAACAGTCTCCATTACCACAGTAGCGTTTCCTTTATCAGCAGAAAGGATTTTGATAGCGTTGTCTCTACGTAGGCCATTCAGAGCTCTACGTTCTTCATTGCTGATGTTAGATATTGGAACTGGTTCTCGATCCAGCTGTTCTCTAATTTTCCATCTAAATTCTCCTGCCTCGCTCAGGTCAATAAGGGAACCGGTGAATTTCACTGCAGTGATTATCTTTAAAGTGGACACATATGTTGGCGCAATGGCGAAGTTTAGGCCTTTTCTCATCAAGGATTCCTCTATTCCCGTGATTGGACGGGAACTCATGTTGATGACGTTGGCGGCTTCATAGTTGTCTTGTTTTCAGTCTGCATTTGGGTAGTGTTTCGCAGTGTTTCCTCACTAACTTCCCCCACTTTCCGTTGTGGGTATTCTCCATGTCTTGGCGGATCTTCAAGCACGTGCTTTCAATCTTGGCAAAGATTGGTCCATGATCGTCTTTCAATGTCTCCCTTCTTGTTTTTTCAAATCGTTCCGTACCATCCTGCAACAAAGTTGACCTTTTCCAACGGTGATAATTTATTTGAGACCTTACCAGTGCTCGGCTAGCTCGTTCCATATGCGTTTGTCTCTCTCTCCTGGGATTGGCGAATTCAGCAGAAAACCTTTGGGGATGATGTTGTCTCTGCACAGAAAACTGAGGTGAGTTTCTTCTTTTGTAAGCTTGACCATAGTCTTCTCATATCCTCGGAATAAATCGCTTCCATGAAGGAGCCGATGAAGAAGCCCACAAGATGAACATTCGTTGGTCACTTTATTCAAAAATGATATACCCCACCTTCTTACTTAAAGTGCATTTGTCATTCGTTTAACCTTTGGGCATCATACGCATGTGAGAAATTACCAAGGGGCATGAACCACTTTTGTAAAGAAGTTTTTAACCATGTACAAAATTCTTCGAAACATATTGGAGATTTCAAAACATTTCAAACATTCACAAATGTTAAAGCACACAAATCACCTCCACCCTAGCCTTAAATTTGATAAGAGGGTAATAGTGCTTATTAAAGAAGAAGTATGTAATATTACCGAAGAAGACTAGCAGAAAAGGATTAAAAAAGTAATTTTAGTTGAAAAAGACTATATGGAGATTAGACACTTCCATATTAATCGTATCTGCGTAAAGTTTGGGTTGACAAAGAGAGTATTAGAGAAAAAGGAATATGAACTTCTGTTTGCAATTTTACGTAGTACGAATTGAATGTAAACAATAAATAGATATTTAAATATCAATTGGGTTCTTGTAGATATATAAAAAGCAGGGAGGGGCTTGGGACTTCTCACAGACATTGACTCAGTCCGGCAGCTATAGTAAACAAGGTTCTGGAACAACTGTCAGCGATAAAATTAAATTTTCAAGCTGTAGTTTATGTAGATAGATTAATTTCTGCTCCAAGGTTCTCAAACCGACAACGGCGTTTTTGAAATTTGCATTGCCTGTATTTACCGAGCTCAATGAAGAAATGAAGACCAAGACTCCAAAATATATTTACTATACTATAAAATACTAACTGCATACAGAACTATTTTGGAATGCTTTGTACAAACTGAATATTTGGATCACACATAAAGCATGAAATATTTTAGATGCAAAGAAACTAAAATATTAAACCTTGACTTCTCGAATGTGCAGAAACATTTACCGCTGCAAGAAATATACGTTAGTGGAATGGTGCCAAATCTGATCGGAAGTAAGTAAGAAATTGAAGAACTAGAGTAAGAACAGCTGAAAAATGTGTACATAAGTGTAAATAGTTTTATATCGAGGCAGCAAAACATAATATTAGGAATGTTTTCTTTCAACGACAAAGACGGTCAATCATTAAAATGTCTAAAGATGCTAAAACCTAAAGCAGTTCTGGAACCTGTAATGAAAAAGAAATTCCCTTCCATTGCAGATTCACCTACATCATTTCTTCCCAAAGATTTGTCCAAATGATGAAACGGAACTAGATAGAGAATGGCGAATGTTAAGAAATGAAGAAATGTCAATTTATCTTTTGACCAGAACAACATTTTCGAAATTATCGACTTTTGGAAACATGTACCCGAATTGAAAAATGGAGACGAATCTCAACATTTCCCACATTGTGTGAATTGGTGAAGACATTTTTCGTGCCTACTACATAGCATCGCCACCGTGGAAATTTTTATTTTCAGCTAGGAATATTATGAAAACTAAATTTCGCATCAGAATATAGACTACAATTATTAATGCTGCATTACACACTAAATCCAATATAACCGATTGCCACTCATTTGAAACAACCACAGAAAGGCACATGAAGATGATATGATCAATATGAGTGAGTCCTGGTAAGTAATAAAAGTAGGCGAAAGTTGGTTTTTAGTTGTTTTGGGGTTGACCACACCTACCTACCACTGCCCTCCATAGTCTGTATATTTATTATAATTCCTCATATATCTAGCAACTCAATAATTATACACTGTGTCCGTAAAGTATGGAACAAATTCATTTTTAGCTAAACAGGTCATTTTAAGAAATAATCCTGAAACACGCAGATTTTTTTATGTTAATTTACCGTATTTTAAAATAATAGGAATCACACGTTAAAAGGTAAGACCTCGTTAGTCCTTAGCTCGCACACGTTTCTCAACTTCTGAGAGTTGTCGTTCGTATGGGGGCGGCAGCTGATTAACGGAAAAACAGATTTTAAACTGAACAAACATTCATAAAAACCAAACCAATATTTGTTGAAAAAACTGACATATCTGTTCACCCATGTGATATAGTGGATGCGAGTTATTTTAACTGTTTTGCTATTGAAGGTGTTTCAATGTTTTTTGCATGCTGTGAATCGGTGATTATATTTGATTTCTTGTTAGGTTTGAACTAGTTGATTTTGAGACTGAATAACCTAGTAATAGACTCACTTGAACTTATTTACTCTCAATGAGGTTTTGATATCTGGTATGTGTAAGTTTGATATTTCATACTAAAATCTGTAGAGATATTCTACTATTGAGAGAGGGATAGTACTAACGAGCAATACTCTTAATTTTTCAGATTAATTGGTGAATTTGTATTTTTCTGAAAAGGTCTGCATCAGCACAAGATGCAGACATTTCCTAGTATACCTTGTTTTGTGCCTCAAAGAAAGTTCATAACAAAAACAAGAAACGTAATAGCTTGCCCTCACTTCATCGAAGAGAAATAGCCGAACAAACATAAGTTGTTGGCAATTTTTTTGATTTTCAGACTGTTTTGATAGTGGACAACTTTTATATGTTGTTTATTGAAAATATTCTATTTTCGTATTCTTTCATACTACACTTATAGTTGTTTTCTCAATACACTGTGGACATTTCATATTTCAAAGTAAATAAATTTCATATTGTAAATATAAATATCAACCTCGTATTGGAAACTGCTCTGTCTAATGTTCCGCACACTGGAACTTTACTTTTAATTTAAAAATTATTTGCAGTTCATTGTTAGTTTCCCTTTTTCAATAGAAAATAACTTTAATGGATCCAAAGAAACATATGTTTTGTTTTTATAGAAGAAATAAGGAAAAGTAGCAAATAAATATTACGTGCATAATCATTAAACATCAGGTGGAAATCCCAATGGAAATTAGTATTATCGAGGCCATTGTAAAATCATTTAATCATTATAATCATCAATAGGTGTAAAATATTTTTTTATTTCAATTCTGTTTTGCCATTAGTGATAAGATTGATATTTTTTATGTAAGTGGGCTGACTATCAAATTTTAAGTCCAGTAAAGTACAATGATTCATTTTTCAAACTAATTTTTTATTTATATGGTTTTCAAATTTCATTTCCTGGTAAAATGATCGTGGCTATCAGAATTGATTATATTCAAAACATTCGAATGGTAATTTTTAGGTTTATATGGTTTATTTTTTGGCATTAGAAATGGTAATACATAAAATACATTTTATGGTTTTATTTTGTAATGAATAATGGTTTTGGCACAAATTTTATGCAGTTCCAGAAGCAGATCTTGAATATTGTAATTTCTTATAAATCATATTTTAAATTACTCACATTTTATTCAGTCGCTCGAGATTTTTAGTATGTACTTTATATGTGCCAGGAATTGCTTTCTGGAAGGTAAGGTTTCGTTAATTCCTAGCTAGCACAAAATTTGACTTTCAAAACTTGTCGTTCGTATTTTAATATACATGTATATCTGTTTGGATAGGTTTCTACCGTCAGCAATCTGAGAGTCTGTCTACTCTTCGAATAGTGACATGCTCTCAAATAGAAATACGAAATGAAAGTTGTTTTAATTTCAGTTGTAACTGATAATCGGTTTGTTCAAATCAGTCTTATACAAAACCAGAGATGCTGACTTCTTTGTGTATTTTTCACAAGCTGCAGATTTTTCTTTGGTGAATATTACTAGTTGGAACTTACATTGTGGGTGCAATGCTGATACCAAATATAAATGCGCCCACCGGAAATTTGAGGGCATGGAAAAACAGTGACGAAAAGATAATTTTGTTTTATGGATGCGCTTTTTTCCCGCGCCTTGCACCCTAATTGGAATATTTGAAAATCCTTTCTCATTTCACATGTACAATATGAAACAAACCTACATACAAAATTTCAGCCTCCGAAAATATACCGGTATGGAGAAACAGCGATTAAAAAGTATCTTTATATTATGAAGGCGTATTTTCCCCCCAGTTGAAATATTTTAAAATCCTTCCTATCTACAACATAAAACGAACCACCATACAAAATTTCAGCCTTCTATATCAGTGAAAGTAAGAGACCATTGAAAGTCCACTTTGCCGAGCATAGAAGAAATACACATTGAGGAAAAACCAGCAAATTGAAAATAGCAGAGCATGTTTGGACTTACCAACATAACATCAAGTGGTCCCAAGCTGAGGTCATCCACAGGGAGGAACACCGGTTTAAGAGGAAGTTCAAAGAACCTGCATAATGTTGTCCAACGATGAATTCAGCCAAGCTAGAATTGAGATACTGAACATATGGAAACCTTTATTCAAGCAAAAAACCGTAAACTCCCACTAAACAGGTGAAGCGGAGAGAGAAAAGACGGGATAGGTGAAAGCATTCGAATAACCTATAAATAGTCATCATCTCTCAAACGAATAGTCCAGTCATCATCTGAAGGAATATTTCAATCATCACCCGAACAATAGTGGATAGTATCAATCGAAATGTCATGAAGTAACTTGATAATTCAAATTATATTATATATCATATTAGACAATGGAAGTCCGAACTAGTAAAATTCACCATGAAACATTGTCAACCGCTTTCAAACAAAGATTTTCTTGGGTTTTCCTGTACCACTTTCGTATTTTCAATAAAAGGCAACCATTGGGACAGTAGTTTCTTTTGCAAACTACATTATTGCATTCTAAAACCTAACAAATTTGTGTACTAGCTCGATCAGACTTTATATTCAAACTTTCACTTGGTGATATTGTATGCCCAGAATTATTTGAATTTTATTTCAAGTCAAAGTAAGTCCCTACAAAAAGTTTGAGACAGCTATTTCATATTCAATTTCGCTCTACAAATTATGGCTTGCATTCTCCACTAGAGAGCTCTTGGACGCATTTTAACAGAAGGTATATTGCCATTCAGATACTCAAGTTCTTTTATATACAGTTCATTATAGAACAACTTAGTAATATAATGGGTTGAATTGTTTTTCAATAACAAATACAGTATTTCATTTTATCAAAAATATGTATAGTGTCTTGCAAATTATATATTGTCCCTGTACATTATGTGAATATTTAATTTGAATACTTTTTTCAAATATTAACTTGCAAATTTTTCTATAAGGTCAATGTTGGAGGTCTGTCACTTTCTGCTAATCATAACATAAAACAAATTGTGGAAGTATGTGATGAATCTGAAAAAGAAGAGAAACTGATCAAGTTACTGAAAGAAATTTGCTCTGATAGACAGAATAAAATAATAGTATTTGTGGAAACTAAGAAAAAAGTTGACGATATCACCAAGGTAATAAAACGAGAAGGATTTGCAGCAATTTCTATACATGGGGATAAATCCCAACCAGAACGTGACTACGTCCTAGGTGAGTTTCGGACTGGAAAATTCTCCATACTAGTGGCGACCGATGTCGCAGCCAGGGGCCTGGATGTTGAAGATGTCAAATCTGTCATCAATTTTGATTACCCCAATTCTAGTGAAGACTATGTCCACCGTATTGGCAGAACGGGCAGATGTCAGCAAGCAGGAACTGCTTATGCTTTCTTCACACCCAACAACCAACGCCAAGCCAAAGATTTAATAGCAGTTTTAGAGGAAGCTGGTCAAAATGTATCACCTCAACTTATGGAACTAGCCCAAAACGCGAGAAACCCGCAAAATGGCCGCAATCGCTGGCACAATAATCGCAGCAAAGACAACTCGTCTCCCAGCAGTCAGAACTCAGGAGGAAAAGTCAAAACTTGGACCAACACGAAAGTTTTCAATAATTCAGGAGAATTTAGACCAAATAATAATTCCAATAATAGTAATGGTTTGAGAAATGATGGTATGCAAAGGAATCCAAGAAATAATTATAATGGGTTTCAATATCAGAATAATCAGTTCCAAAATGGGCAAGGATATCAGCAGTCATACAGTCCTCCCAATATGTACCAGCAACAACAGATGCAGGGTGGTGCCTCTAATAGAGGTTATGGTAAGTTTTTAATTTATCTGCCTTATTTTTTCATTTAACAACCTACTTGATTTCTAAACTTTTCAAACTGTGCTTCAGTTCATTGGATCTTGTACAACTGCATAAATTCTGTCCACTTTATTAAAAAAAAATCATGTATCTTGTGCCTTAAACCTCATTTAAAATCAATATCCAATGTCTCATTATTTTCCAAACCTTCTTTTCGAAATACTTAGCATCGTAGCACAAGTTTCCACAAAATTGTCTAGGGGTACACTGTCATTTTTATCACTTGATGTTTTATTCTGATTTGAAATAAGTTGTTTCAATAAATTTTCGGTATTTAAATATTTAGTTCAAGTACGAAATTGAACTTTGAAATTAAAACTGTCAAGCGTTAATGCTGTTATATTAGAGTGTTGATATGTACTCATTAACCAAACCCTTTTATGACATTGGAATTATTCGTTTCGAGTGATTTATGACTCCAGACCTGTCGAATATGGACTATAGTAATTTCTCATTTTAGGCAATTCACGAACCTATAATAATCAACGCTATAACCAGCGTCAAAACTACCAGGGTGCTGCTCCTACAAATCCCAACATGTACACACTTCCTCCTCACTACATGATGCAGTCTCCAGCCACCGATGGAATTCAATCACTCATCAATCACAAATTCTTCCAGAACAGGGGTCTTCCTAATGCAACTAACCCCTGTGCATACCAATCGATGGGTCAAGGGCAGGCGGCACCCTACAATCAATATCCTGGAGCCGTTCAGTATACTTATCAATATACCCAGCCTCCTACTGCTGCAGTCCAGCAGTAAAAAATCAATTTTTCTTGCATTATGGAAAAGGATGCTGGCATGTCGGAAAATTGAACAGAATAAAATTTGAATATTAGTTATCGAATATTACTGTTGCAGGGTATTTTTTGTACATATTTGACTGAGTTAACGAGGTCATTTTGAAATTTTGTGAGTATTCCAAATGAGCTGGTTTTATGGAAACCTTTCAATGTGCTTTAAGGTAGATTGTGCAAAAAAACTGTGCAGGAAAGAAATTAACGCAATCCCAATGATTTAATTTGTTATTTATTTTACATCATCTTGGCTGTGTTCACTGTATTTTGTAAAACTGACGTGTTGGTTGGATTCCTTTAAGGTGGTGGCACCACTGCTTTCTAATCTAATTCTATTATAAATTTGGTGTTAGTTTGCTGCTGCGGCAACATTAACGACTCCTCAACGTAATGTTGAACCGTCCAGCAGCTGATGTTTATCTTTTAGGCTAGGTTTCACCATCTCCAGTAACATTTGTAAAAAACAAGATGAATGTGATTTGCATCAGTTAGTTCTCTTGTATTGATAAATAACAAAAGTTATCATTATACTTATTTTGGGAAGTCATGAAAATATATTTTCGTGAAATGTTGAAATTTATTTTCATTATTAGTAATGTGATATTAAATGTACTGGTTATTTCATATTTATTCAAATCATATATCATTTATTTATTTTCTAGTAAGAATTCGAAAAGTTTTCTCAACTGGTGTTGGTGAAATCAGCACTCTAGTATATACTATGTGTGAGTTGTTAGCATTTAGTAACTATCTGTATGCTGTTGAAATGCACGAAACATATAGAAGGGGAGTTTGGGCTTTGTTTTGTTATAGTATTTTGTGCATAAGATGCAATCTGAAATGTATCATACTGAATATAGTTGATATAAAATGAAAATATTGTTCAAAGCAGTCAAAAGTTTATATTTCTATACCAAAGGTTTGTAATGTGACAAATTGATTGGATGAAAACTGTAGCAACTTTTGAAATTCAGGTATTCGATAAACAGAAAAAATATGGTATTGTTGAGTACAACCTTCGTTTCGTCACAACTGTGTCATTATAAGATTTGAAAATAGCGATAACAGAGATTTGCAACTAGAAAAACCGAAGTCAAGTGTGAATAATGTATGGAACCAATATTTCTGAAGTTTCTACAGTTGTTCATCCTTTGATAAAAAATGTAGTTTTATTTTGTTGAATATTATATTTTGTTTTTATGTTCGAATATTGAAAACTAGCATTTGGCAAGTTATAGCTTTGGAAGTATGGATGTTTGACTGTACCGAGATCAACCGGCGTGAGCGTTCACGTTTTTATGAGTATGTGTCGTGTGATAGTGGCTCACACCAAATTTTTTATTTGTAAATTGCGATCTTGACATGACTGCTAGTGTCGTGTACATATGTGTAGTATTAAGTATTTAACTCGTTCGTCGTTTATAGCGTGGTGCTGAAGAGCTCACGTCCATCTGTGATATTTAACGAGTAAAGGTAGCAAGAGAATAATATAATTAACTTTTCCGAATCGGGAGAAGCTCCAAGGTGCGTTGTTTGAAAAATGCAATGTATTTAACATTGATAGGAATGTGATATTTTCCATTAAGACTGAAATAACTATATATATTTTTTTTATACCAGGTCGCAAAACCCGGCCCAAGTTGGAACCTCAAATTCACCTTTTGTGTCGTGTTTTTGTTTCTTTTTATGAAATAAGAGTTGAAGAGCGATTCTCACAAATCGGACCTAGTGCAAATATTTGTAATGCACAAGAAAGTTATTTCATTATTCTATAATGTTATCATATCGCGCCATTGCATCGTAACGATTGACGATTTTACATAATATTTAATATTTTTTATTTACAGTATATGAAACTATTCCTCTTTTGGAACAGTTTCACAATCTCAAAGTACCTTGTATTCATAGGTCTCGACCAGAACTGTCTTGAAAACAAAATGTGATCCTAAAAAAAGCACTGTTTTGGTCATGATTAGTATGATAGTTGAAACATTCATTAGGTTACATGGCCCTCGCATCGAAAACTCTCTAAATGATAATAATATAATTATTTAATATACTCTTCTGTAAGTTTCCAACAAGTGCATTTCTTGTATGTAATACAGTATTAATATTCTAGTTGTAATTTCAAATATCTTTCTTTTCGTTATTATTATGTTATTTGTTCCATTTGTAAATTGGATGTGTATGGAAAATCCATGATGAAAATTTAAATAAAAGTTTAACTGATAGAAAGTTTTTGTTTTAAGAAAATACTTTATTTTGGATGAATATCACAGTTCTAGCAAGGCAACAAGAATGTGTGATTATTAAAATTTACTTATTAGCTTGGTTTTGTCGACAGGTTCATAACTTGCATATAAATAATTTCCAAATCAAGGGTGAATTACCCAATACTAATTTGATACATTTTTTAAAGCTTTTTAAGGAAAAAATTCTATAGAATATATTGAAAGAGAGTATTTTGAATTGCAAATAAAGCCAAGAAAATAAAAAATAATTGATTATTAGAACAAATTATCATTCTAACAAAACTGGCAGTGTGTGGAATTGCCTTTAACAACAATTACTCTATCAAATTTAAAACAATCTTTAGTCAAATAAGTTCCCATCTTGAACAGTTGTGGATCTCAACAATCCATATATGTAAAATTCTCATATTTGGAATTGTGGAATTGGCGCGGTGGTAGTGCGCCCGACTCACGATCAGAAGATCGTGCTTCCTCGTTAAGTTATAGAACAATCTGTTGTTGAATATTTGGATTCAGATGTTCTTCAAATGTGGAAAAGATAGAAATCTATTGAGAATTTTACGGTCATTTTAGGCTCCCGTTACCATCCATAGCCGACTACTTTCTAAGGGTTATTTTTTTTTTTAATTTAGACGATTCTACCAGCTACACCGTTAAGTTGGTAGAACCAAATCAAAATCTTATAATTTTTCGCAATTTTGAAATCGTAATAATTTTAGGCTCACTTTACTCTCCTTCATTACACTATTTTTTGCTACATGTTTGAATTGACTTAGTGGGTGACTAGAACAGATACACACAATAGAAATAAATTTTCGAAAATATTTCTCCATTATGGTATAGTGATAGAAATATAGATATAGAAGGCAAAATCTCAAATAAATTCACTCCAATATTCTTTTATGCATGTGACACTTGGAAACATCTGTACGCTTGTTGTATACATTTCCGTCGCCCACAAATTCAAATCAAAACAAAAAGTTGTTCAATGTTGTAAAGAAGAAGCCTTAAATTATTGAATTTTCAAATTTACCAGAAAGTGAGAAATTTCGATTTGGTTCTGCCAATTTGACAGTAAAGTTAGCAGAACCCTCAGATTGAACAAAAAATAATACATAGAGTCAGCGATGAGGGGAAATAGGAGCCTAAAACTTCACCATACTGAAAGAATTATTTCAGAAAAATATTTCTGATTCTAACACATGTGCTGAGGAAGTCATCCAAATATTTAGTTCAATTGAGGATCAAAAAATGATTCAATAGCTTGATGAAAGCGTCTAAAGTTAATGTGAGATCAAAATTTTCAAAAAATAGAGCCTTAAATTATTTTTTAGCCTGATTCAATAAAATATTTTTTATGGATTCTGCTAGCCACTGTTTTTAAAAAAGCAACACATTGAAGTTGACGATGGACTATTCTATTAATCAAAGGCCACTTCCCACATCATGAAGTAAGTGATCATTGGGTATGAGAAATATGTGCCCTGAGTAGACGTAATGAGCTTCGAAGGGCTTCCTGCATTTGTCCAACTAAGATTTCTGCCTTAGTGTGACAAGCCGGCATGATCTTGAGATTCGAGTAAAGGGAGGGCATCATTCCACCAAAGACTCCAATAATCAGAATAAACATTTTAACAGAGTGATCTGGAAAGAATCTGCAGAGATCAAAGAGAAAATCTTTCTATTTCATAAGTTTCTTTTCGTTATTTCGGATGATATTCGCCTCACTCGGAGCTGAAACTCCACAACTAATATGATCTTGGTCGAGAATTACAATGAATGTATTGCCTTGCATCAACCTGAGGATTAAAAATGAATAACTCTAGAGAAATTCGGTACTTGTCACACAACGAATTCAATATTTATTTGGTCATAAGACAACACCAGTGTTTTGTCAACATCATAGAAGTGCAGAAGATGGTAATAAAGCCCTTTTAGGGCTATGTTATTTCAACGGATATAGGACCACTTATTATTATTATTAGAGATACTATTCCAGGCTTGAGTAGTATCAATAGTAAAATGAGACTCAAATCATTATGATGATCATAAAATTTTTCTAGAAAGTGATAAAACTCAATTGTGATTGAACATAAAAGTAATTATTTGCAAGTTTCAAGAAAAATATTGATGTTATGGATTTGTTAAATAAGATTATATTCCATAGATAATACCTAAGTAGATCAATAAATAACGTATTTGTAATAATTACCTATTGTATTCTGATTCAAATTATCACTCAACTGAAATGAAAAACAAAAAAAAAAAGGATGAGGGAATCATTCAAAGAAAGGAAGGAAGTAATCAATTTGAAAATAAGTAACTCTATACATGGATATAGTGTATTTTCTATGTTATTCAATTTGGTACTGAAGAGCTTTGGGGCAAGTGTCTTAAGGCGAAACATAGGTGTATACCAGTGAGGATGAAATTGTTCCATGTATGTGCAATTTGTTACCATTCATTTAAAGTAGAACTCATGTGAATGATATCTGATTTTTATTCCACAACGAATGTTTGAAATACAAACTATGTAGAGAAAAGTATCTTCTGTATAATTCAGTGTTCATATAAAAGTATTTGTTTCGAAAGAATTTTTTCTTTCGTGTAATTCAATGTTTATATGAAAGTAGCTGTTTCAGGAGGACTTTCTTTCAGTTTGTGTCTG
>WOGP01004007.1:0-14513 GCA_015342065.1 Leptinotarsa undecemlineata | reverse complement strand
AACACCTGAAGAGAGTAAACAAAAAACAAAATAAAGGAAACATTTAGTTAAGTAAAAAATTAGGTGAAAAAATTGTGTGCAGCAAGCTATGAGATTAATTGAAAAAAACCATAAGTCAGATGTAGAACTATCAAGTAAATACATAGTCCAGGTATATTACAAAAAAACATAATTCAGCTGTATTACAGTAGTAGTAATAAGCTCACATGATAAAGTAACTTTCAAGTTAGGCTCATGTATTTAGACTAGAGTATGAAAGTTTCTTAACATGGTTTTTTACTTGACCAATATAGGTTCATGATAAATATCGAGATTTCCACAGAGTTGATTGTAGAGTTTGCTCATTGCAAGAACTGCTGTCTTGAGTAATATATTTGTTCTAGAATCTGGTAGATAAGAAGTTAGTTCATTTCTAGAAATAATTCGTGGAACATGAAAGTTGAAGTGGGAGAGTAGTTCGGGACAGTCAATCAGATTATTCACTAGTTTGTAGATGAAAATTATAGGGTAGTAGGTTTTTCGGTTTTGAAGGGATAATAGATTAAATTCATTCAGTAGTAATTCTGTTGTCGATGCTTTGTTCAGGGTAAATTCCTTCTAGCTTCTAAGTAATATATTTCATGAAGCTTATTTGTATAGAATCGATTTTGTTTATGTGGACATTGTATATGGGTGACCATATAAGGGAGGCATATTCCAGCCGAGATTTGACGTATGCATTGAAAATAGTTAAAAAATTGTCTGTGCTACAATAGTTCCTACAGTTACGATAGATGAGCCCTAGTATTCGTTTGGCTGAGCGTGTTATTGTGTCATTATGCATGGAGAAACTCAGTTTAGGGACAAATGTGACACCAAGTTTCCTTTAATTAGTGCTTATTTGAAGAGGTATGCTGTTTATGCAGTAATCATGAGAAATAACATTATGTTTGAGGGTGTATTTTGAGTATTCACATTTGTTTGTGTTGAAGGGAAGATTATTTTCGGTACCCCAAACGTACAAAAAGTCACGGAACACACTGACTAAGAATAGGGGTACGTATTGAATGAAATAATTCTGTGCTTGAGTTAACTTCTGTACAATGGTCGACGGGCGACCAGCCAACATTTTGCATTAGATTAAACATATAAAAGAGGAAAATTGGCTTTACGAAAGTTGTATCTGCTTTCTGATGAGTTAAATTGTATTGCTTGTTCTGGGGATGAGAATTCAAAATTTATGTTCAGTGCTGGGTGATAGCCATCTTCGGTTAGATAATGTAGTTCATCGTGGGATACAAATCATTCAAAATTAGATAAGACAAGGTCAAGAATTAAATTGCTTTAGATCATAAAAACTATTGAATTGATGGAGATTGTCCAAGTTATGATCCTCATTTATGAGATTTTCGTTTGTACATTTGATAATTTCGGTGTAGGCTTTTTATCTTCTTGGTTATTTCCGTTTCTGGGAAAGTTAAAAATAATCACTTTTTTTCTGGATTCTCAATCTGCGATTTCGGCAGTCACTTCACTCATTTGGAGGGCGGGAGGTTCCGGAATCTGCTGCTTGTTCTTCAGTTTTTCAATTTCGTTTTTTAGAACTGCGAGTGATTTAACTATAGCAGAAGTCTGCTGTAGGCCACAATCGTTGCATAAAAATCGGAGGACCCTATTTTTCAATTGCATATACTTGATTTCGGTGGCTGATAATTCAGAGCAGCGGGAATTCGAGTGAACAACCCTTTTACAGGAATCACACTCGAAATACGCCTCATTTCCCAAATCATTCATACATTTGCAGCCCTTAAGTGGCATATTGGGATGAACATAATATTGTTAAAGCCGGTCCTGACCACTCTGTTTATCACCAGTTTTTTTATTTTCTTTCACACCAGAAGGAAAAAGCGATTCAAGTTTTAACACCGATAGTTTTTATTTTAATTCCACCGACCTTAGGTTTTTAGATGAGATAAGTCCAGATTGTTGGATAATGCACAAAGATATTATTCCAATTATGGAATAATGTTGGGCAGTGATGACCTCTGTGTTGAATGCATACAAGCTGTCGGTTTAGACAATTTATGTGGCAATTTTCTAGCATAATAGGTGTAATACTAATATATGCATCTCTTATTTTTTGTTTGAGATGGTGGATAGCTGTACTTGGTGTTGAAAAAACTTTATCCTTTATGTATCCTCAGACAGAAATGAGTAAGACCTGTGAGTAAAGATATCCAGTTAAATGGTCCATTGTTTGCAGTCCATTTTCTTGGGAATATTGGATCTGAATGTTCCCTTACTATTGCTGCATTATGGGGAGGACTGCCGTCTTGTTGAAAATAGCAAATTTCATGGCGAATATTCAATGGAAATTAATCTGAGTAGCCATCGAATTCATTGAATAGAACATGAAGATACACTCCACTACTCAAATGATCATCGTAAAAGAAAGGGCCAAGGATGTTTGTTCCCACAATTCCCAACAAAACATTTACTCCGAACCTATTTTTGAAATTGGTTTCCCTATGTAATTGTTCATAAGTATTATTCCACCTATAATAGATATTTCTGTTGAACCAACCATTGTTGGTGAATATTTATTCGTCCGTCCATTTCATTTTTTTACAAATATTTACAACTTCTCTATTTCTACGTCTTACCCATTTCGCAAATGGTACTCCGAAATCCCTTTCATTGGGGTGATGAATTTTGCATGTCCTGTAGCCTTTATATTTGTTTTTTTTTTAATAGTTCTGGTAGATTTTACAGAAATCCTCATTTCGTGGGCAATTCCACGTGAAAAACAATCTTGATTAGCATCATTTTTGTAACTGGCCAATCCTAAATTGAAAAAAAATATGTTTTCACTGTGTAAATCTTTATGTGGTGATATTTGCTTATCCATAACATTCATTTAATTTCTCACACTGCCAGTAACCACATATTTGCTTGTTTTCTTTCCGTCAGATGCACCATAGTCCCCCAAATTTCTTTCTAATCGTCTAACTAAACATTAGAATGTTCGGAATACGACGATTCGAGTATAGTTCAACATACCTATTCCTTGCCAAAAGAGGATTTCTATTTGATCTTGCATAACTAAATATCATATCAGTCCTTTTATCATTTGAATACATCTTTGATATGTTCATAAACGTCTTACAGTTACGTTTATTTGATGATATCAAATTATACAACAATCGAATTTTGATCAAAAACTGATATTTTCGTTACTTCCAGGATTGTAAATTATAAAAATTTACCGAATTATAATTAATTAGGAAGAAATAAGCCTTGAAAAAAGGATTACGGCAATACAAAACTTTCCAAAACGAAAAAGTTCGAATTTTTATTGTGTTAGGGTACCTACCTGTCGAATTTATTGGGTTGTCTAGATTATATTTTGAAGAAATCGATATGATTTACAAAAGAAGTAACGACTGGACCGTAATTTAAAATTGTTGTCCCTGATGATTTTAATTATTTCAAATGAAACGACATAAAAATATCAAATGCGATATTCTCTTGGATTGTTAATTTATTTCTTCATCAATATCTGTATTAAAACAGACATGTCCTTATTAAAGGAAAAGTTGATGGGTGCCATGTTGACACGAAACGTTTTATCGAATATTTATTATTACATCGTTATAGTACATTCCGAATACAATAACATTTTCCTTTTCCATGTTTGATATTCTCTGAAATAACAATTCCGCTCGAAAAAAACGAAAAATAGCATTATTGGTTTTCCCCGTATAACTCGAGAAGGGCTTGTATAATTCGTATGTGTGCTTCCACCTGACGTTTCTAGATGAAAACAACCTTATTGATTTGGACATTATTGATTACGCTTTCACGTGAAGCTACCAAGATGTAGATGGCGACACAATGGAGTTTACTTTGAAATAAAGTCACAGAGGAAGAAACTACTGCATGCTTAGTGTTTTGTAACTAATTAAAATATTGAAAAATTTTAATTTTCACGAAAAAATAAATCTGTGAGTCGTAGATTTTGTTAAGAAAGATAACAAAAGCGTTAGTATGAATTTTCAAAATGTTAGTAAAGTAAGATATATGTAAATGTTAAATATAATTATTGTCAAGTCTATTTTAATCAATGACTACAATGACTCTATATAATGTGATACCAATAACATCAGTGTCTTGAACAGAAAACAATATTTTTCAATGATTGATTAAAAAGGTATTCATTATAGAAAAGTGAAGTTGATATAAAGAAATGAAGATGGAGAACAGAAACTGAAGGAGTGGTAAACAGAAAAAAAAATTGTGATCAACACTTTCGACATATTAACAGGGAGTGATGTTCTTTAGGTGATTCGGGAGTTATTAACATAAACTCACTATTCGATGATGTGACTTCAAAAAAATTAAAGGAAATGAAAATTAAATGAATACTTATACTCATCAAGTAAAACACTCGTCAAATGAAAATTTTCCTATTCGGTGAAATATCTGGCAGCATGAAGTGTTCATGTCCAATATATAAAAAAGCAAACCACACCATTTTCTTTTCCGATATGTTTTAGACACATTCCATCAATCATCCAAATATTTATATCGATATTGGGCCACAAATGGATCGTGTAACTTCGTATGGAAAGAATTCAATAAGCTTGAACTGCCCTGGTCGTTTCCCAGACACAAAAAAATAAGAAGGTCGGGGCGAAAGAAAATGACCGATGATGTTTGGGAGTTTGCAGTAACAAAGTTTACGTTACAATTTCAAGGTTCGGGAAAATCGTTGAAATGAAATATATATCTACTGTATGGACCCAGAAATGGGAAAACAAACAAAAGTTAAGGAAGTATTAAAATGTTTAAAATTGAATAGAACTGGCCGATACTTGATGAAAATCCATATTAAAAAAACTAATCAATACATTTTATAGTATAATTTTCACTATAAATAATAATAGAGAAAATTATACTGTATAATTTTCACTATAAATAATAATAGAGAAAATTATACAATGAACTGTATTGATTATTTTTTTGATGGTTATGTTGTTTCATTTTATATTACAAAACTGTAATAAAAAAATTCTCAGTGAACTCAATCGTTATCCCAGATTTTGATTAATATTTTTTTGTAAATCTACGAAACAAAATAGATTTACAAAAACAATTCAAATTTATATGATGAACTGAATTTTGAAATATGAGGAGCATCTTTTTTGACCTCTTGGAGGAATTTTTGCTTCTAAATTCATAAAATAGCATTCTGGTACCCTACCTCCATGCATTCCTCTTCATCGTACTGGAAAAAAGGCTCTATGTTCTAGATTATTCGGTACTGCTAAATCGGTAGACACTATTCAAACAATAAAAATTAATTGGCGTTTCAGGGTGACTCCATTGTAACTAATTAAAATATTCCTATAATTTCTATGAAAAGTAATTTACAGTATTCCTTGCTCTTATGCGGTGCTGAATACATAGATCAAACAGCCAAACTTTCAAATGACCGGATTGACAGAGATTGTAGGCTACACCCTGAGAATAGTGCACTCAGTGAACGTGTCTATAAAGAAAGTCATGCAACTGACTTTGATTCTGTTGATATTTTAGCTAAAGAAAAGAATGTTTCGAAAAGACTAATCTTGGAAATGGTATTCATCTCACAATCACAAAATAGCTTCAATAAAATTGATTCAGATAGATGACAAATTGGGATATTCTAGAAGATAACTCATTTGATGTTACTCAATCAATATAACTTTCCCTCTTCCATTAAATTCCATAATAATACTTGAAAAAAATTAGTTTGCATAATACTGATTTCTCACTCCATAAACCACTCCTTCAAAACATCTACAACTATTGTTTGACTAAATTTGGTCTCTTCTCCCATATAACTCACATGACATTTCCGATTTGTTTCTAACCTGTTTGAGTTTCACATGGTGCATACATTTCATTTTGTTACTTTCAAATCATAATATCAATAATGTATTTTAGATATTTGACGTTGAACAATTTGATATTTTATCAATATTTTTCCTAACAACCTCACTTGACATTGTATGTATTAACTAATTCTTCATTCTATCTTTCAAATAATATAATCCTACTCATCGTCTTGTAGCTCCCTGATGATGACAGTATTCATTGTCGAAATATTGAAAATTTAATGTTTTATGAGTACAACCAGGCTTCCACTGCATTCCATACATATATAGGATCATATATAGGAACTAACGGGACTTTCAGTCAAACACGTTAAAAAACGATCCAGATTTTCTTGAAAGGGTTATAGCTGGTGACGATTACCCAGTATTGTGGAAAAACAATTCATGGCTTTTGCATCACGATACTGCACCTGCTTACTCGACATTGCTTTTTTGTAACGTTTTGATAAAAAACAACACTGTAATCATACCTCAGCCATCGTATTCACCTGATTTGCCCCCAATGATTTTTGCCGTCCCTAAGATTGAAGAGACATATGGAAGGATGGCGTTTTGTGACGAATGAGGAGATGAAAACCGAATGGCAAAAAGTGCACATCAGAACTGCTTGAATAAAACTGAAACTGAAGATTGAAAAGAACGTTGGCACAAGTGTATTACATCTAAGGGAGACTATTTTGGAGGGGACAAAATAGAAATTGTTGATAAAATGAATATTTTTCATTACAGCCCTGAAATAGAAAATGAATTTCAGCCTCATGCCGTCAGTTGTAGGGGTATATATTAAAATTTTATAAAAGTGAAAACAATAACTCAGGTAGACAAGTGATTTGCCAAAAGTTTTCAGTGCAGGTTTTGTGAAATCATATTATAATTATGACCGATATTTTTCCTAACACAACGCTGTACAAAAATAGGACCAGGAAGATGGTAAAAACTTTCAATATCGGAAAAAGTAACCTTTATATTCGAAAATTTTCAGAAAATTAGTTTTTTTATAGTGGCATATTTTCTTATATCATACAAATAGGTAGGTTCATGGGACGTTAAACGAAAGAATAACTCTATACCAGAATTAGGGTTCGACGTCATTTATTTTCATATGGTCGATCTTATGTTCACCGCCGCATTGACCAATATGAAAAATAATTTTACGAAAGCCATACAGGAATATGTCACCTTTTTATGTAGAGGTCACTTTTTCGAAAATTCAAGTAGTATTTAGGTGTTGAAATTCCAGGTCCAGTATAAACTCATCAAAGAATTTTTGGTAAATTACTACTCAGGTTATTGTTCTCACTTTTCCAAGAGTTAAACGGGCATCTGTTTGAATTTCATTTATACATTCAGGACTATGAGAATCATACATTTTCTAAAGGTATCGAAGGATCCCTTGGAAATTCAGCTCATCTTGCGTCTCCATGTTGAATTTATTTCTATGAAAACGTAAGCATCAGTTTTTTATACGAAAATTAATGTAACAGAATCAGACATAATAATGTTAGGGCACATATTTCCGCCAGCCGCGACGATTGATTTTTTTGAATATTAGGTTGGATAACGATATATCTCTGGACATAATCACATTATTGGAATAGCAAATGCACCATGGAATAAACAATATTTTGAACTGGACAGTTGTACATATCTCAACAAGGTTGAATTATTAATGAAACTGAACTTTTTTTTTTGGAGAGATTAGAAATTCAAGCATCAAAAGTAACTTTGGTAGCCTGGAACATCTAGGGCAAATTGGTGTCAGGTTGTCAATTTGAAAACTTTCCACCCTTAATATCTTCCTTCCAGTCGAAAAAACAGGTCAATTTTATTATCAAGGGGGACACTTGCAAGTACTATTTGTAGCCCTCGTGGTTCAAACTCCAAAGAGGGGTAGATGTTACGCTTGGAAATTTAAATGGGAAGTGGGCCAGGTGGTACATCATTTTGATTCGTGTTCAAGTTTGCTTCCAATGGTACCCTGAATTTTTATTTTTTGAGAAGCATTTTTCGAAAAATAGCGTGCTAACTAACTAATAGAAGTAATAACTAATAGAAGTAGTTATTAGTACGCCTATAACGAGATATATGATTTTACCAACCATTCATTAAGGGGTAATATTAGCCATCAGCTTCAATTCATTTACTTCAAAAAGTAGTCTAATCGTAAAACGTAGTAAAGTTTTGTTTAGTAAATGCTGAATTTTTAATTTTCATTACAGGAAGTGTACAGATAGTAGTTATTTTTTGCTACTTCTGCTGTAAAAAGTTTCTGTTTTCAGTAAAAAAAATTGGTTCGTAAATCTGAACGATGTGTTAGCATTGTGCATATAGTTGTACCTGTTGGGCTATTAAGTGATTACTTTAGTAAGTGTATGAAAGTGTGATAATGGTTTACATTCATCAAGACAGAATTGAAATGATTGTAATTTATGGGGAAGTTGAAAAGTTCGCACGAAGGGCGGCATGCCTTTTTAACGAAGGACATCCAAACTGTAATGTAAGTCACCGGTATGTGCTTGATTTGGTGAATGAGTTTTAAGAAACTGGTTCAGTGACAAATAAAAAAAGAAATTTCAGAGTACTTAATGCAGCAGCTTAAATTGATGTTTTGGGAACATTTGCTGCACAGCACACGAGCTCCTACGATCAGTATCAGAACAGACGGGAATGTCACGCGATTGTAAAAAAACGTAGGAAATTAATACTAATAATATGCAGATTCGTCTAGAGCTCTACGAGGATTATGAGGATAGAAGAATAGAGTTTTGTGAAATCATGTCTCATTGAGTCAATACCGTCCGTACGAGAGATTTCCGGATATATATGTATTGGCAGAATGAGAACAGTTGGATGGCCTTCGAGGTCACCGGATTTAACACCCTTAGATTTCTTTCTTTGAGGGCATCTTAAAATTGTTGCTTTTAGAATACAACCTTCTGATATTGAAGAACTTACAGTTTGTAAGATAAGCGTAAGTAGATATTATGTTTGAAATGTAATTCTCGCACATTAAATTTGATTTTGTAAAAGAAAAATTACCAACAAATGAAAAATCTCATACCTAATACATTTATTCCTGTTATTAAAGAGTTGGAATCGTGCCACCTACACTTCTAACCATTTTTATTGAAAGGGGTCGATACAATAATGCATTTCAGGTTAGTACAGGTGTTTTGGATTCCTCATATAACTTACTGGAAGGAATATATTAAGGGTGGAAAGTTTTCAAATTGACAACCTGTATACACGATTTCGAGTAATTTTATAGTATTGTTTGACAAGCTAAAATACTACAATTTGATAATTGCAAAATACTAGTTTTGTACTGGATTGCTGTTTCACGGGAGGCAATAGGCCCAGATTCAAAAAATGCAAATGATTTAACTCCAAGATTCTCACGGACAAAGTATGATGAGCTGGTTTTTCGGGTTTTGCTTCGTGTTCTGTGTTTATGATTATTCCACAACGTTTCGGTGTTGTCTGGGGATATCTGGAGTTCATACATGCTTCAGCCTAATACCACTGATGAGATATACCCCAGGGTGAAGCACTTGTGTTTGATCACGAATGATTTATTTTTGAGGTTTTGTAAACAACATTATTAATTAGTTTTCAGACTATTAGAGTATATCTCTATAGGTATAGTATTTTCGAACAAATTCTAGTGTTCTGTTTGCGAGTCTATTACATCAAGATACATCATGCTAACTTGGTCATTGGTTATGATTCACGCGTATTTTTCTCATGATACAGATTATGGTTAAAATTAGAAAAAGAAAGATTTGAGAAAAATAATTCTTTGTATTTATTAGGAGTAATGAGACCAATTCATCATAACATTGAACAAATATTGAATGATGACAGCATCATAACCTCCATAACTTGCCAAAGCGGTCTTCCAGATTGTGAAAATGGCTTCAATATCCACCGACGTCAACTGGAATATTTCTTAATCAGGATTTAATTATGATGACATGCCAGTGTATACAGTTTAAACATAAAATTATACATGAAGTTTTAGAGATGAAACGGATAGCAGTTTAGTCGGATACTGAATATTCGGCCAACCTTGCAGCCGGATAGCCGGCGGAAAGTTGTCAATTGGTGCATCGCAAGAACGTTTGCGTAGGTGGCATGAACGATAGGATGGTTCAATTCGGGGCTTTTCGATGATAAGCGAAATTAACAATTGTTTCCTTCATCAACTTATTGTATTGATTTCAGTGCATCTATCTTTCAGCACCTTGCAGCAGTGTGTACAGAGAAAGCTTTTTTTATTCAGCTGGTCTCATTTACAAAGACAAGCGAATCCGCTTGATACCTATTAATTCAGAGAAATTAGTATTCATTTAGCATTTGCTCTAAGTGCATTTTCTGAGTTGTAGAATTATTGGTTTCTGATTGTTTTTCCTAAGTGATACTAACTGTATTAAGCAATTGATTACCTAAAAATTTTGTTTTCAAATCCGGTATTCGGCCGGATAGGCGCCAGTTTACCGGTATTCGGCAGGATACTATTCAGGCTCTCGGATAGGTCGAATACCGGATACTTGCCGGATATCTGTTTCATCTCTCAGTATGAAGAAACTGAAATTATATCAAAACCATTTTTCAGGTTTTCTGGCCGTAGCTGCATATCGATATGATTGATGTTTCGTCTAGAACTGCGGTAGATATTAACGAATATTAGCGGATCACGACCAAAGAACTGGGAAAATAGCTTCGATACACCAATTCATAGGTGTAGTTGAGATGTCATAGTGATTCAGTAAAGTAAGGAAGAACACTCACGCTGAAGGCTTGTGTTAGAAGTTCACGTTTGATAAAAAACATTTTCACATTATTTTCACTATGACAAGATCGACGATACGAAATGACAATAATGATATTTTACATTTTAAACATTCGAATATGTGCAACTTAAAAGGGGACTTGTAAGAGTCTCACGGTATAAATTGTTATGGCCCTATTTAATATTTTAATGATTGATTCTAGTTGTGTAGAGCCATTCAATGTACCAAATATCTGATAACAACGATCAAAGTACATTTTCTGCACTAGTCTCTTTAATAGACAGTATGAATTATAAAAACGTGACCGCTTCAATTATTCCAGTCCAGCTCTGACTGATTCTCGGCTTGTAATGCTAGAGCTTTGAATTATTGATGGATTCTATGGTGAATACAGACCGAATGTTGGTATTGTGTCTATTATGAAAGATATATCAAACTTGGTTGGAAATGGTTCATAAATACAAATCTGCTAGGCATCCTAATCGATTTTGGAAAGCGTCAAAGAAAATTCAAAAACCTGTTGACGTACCCGGGCTCAACTGGCATGAAAGCTCGAAGCAATAAATCAAAGACCGCTACGCCGACGCCTTCACTGCAACATGTCGTCGGTTCGCACCGCACATATCGCGCCGCACAATGAACTATCATTTTCCTTCGATGGCATCGCGCAACTCCACGTGTTATTCACCAGATGTCTCTGGGGGAGGGACGACAAGACTACGGTACAGGGTGGGTCTTAACAGCAGTAAAATATGCATTTTCCTTGAGGTTTTTCGTCTTGGGTTTAACTTCACATATTTTCAAAACGAATAACATAATTTTTAGTGGCAGGTTGACGTTTTGTAATTTTCTAATGAGGAAGAGTCGAGCATTTATTGAAGCTTACTAAGTAGTGAAAGTAACGAAATAAGTTTTTTTGAAAATGAAAAAATATTTCATAAGAAATAAATTTGTACCTTACTTACTCAATATCGTACTTAATCACTGAATGTGATTTAATGTAAAATATGAAACAGCGCTATGTATGCTATCGAAATCTGCCTTCTATATTTTCGGTTGAGTTTTCTTCGACTTTTTCCGGTTCATTTTCCCAATTTATTATTATCATTTCTTTTATATCATTCTGGAGACATCTAAACATTTTTTCCGTGTTGGTCATCGCATCTTCTGATGTGCATATATATCTTCATCAACTCCGAAACTTATCCACTAATGTCTGTTTTCCATAATTGAACCTTTAGTTGGCATAATTCTTTTTTTCTTCAACATTATTTTGAATGAGTCAGTTGTATTAATTCTCAGTTGACCGGAATCTGGGTTGAAAAATTTCTTCATTTATCACTGTCTTGTATTTGGTATGTTGTGAAGCGTTCCTGCGCATGATTTTTTTCATTACATTCCGAAAGTTTGTAACTGAATGAGAAAAGTGATTTTTGTGTAATTCAATATTCGTGTCTTCGAAAGTACCTGTTCAAGATTGACTTTTTTTCAGTTTATATCTGAAAATACTTCTGAGTGTGATTCATATATCTTTGTAAATATTTTTTGAGTATTTACTTTGAAAATAGAAGTTATTTAGACTATTTACTTAAATAGTGGAACGATATATTTCAGCTGTAGGAATATTGCCCGAATCAAATCTAAGTAGATCTATGATGGAATCGGCTGATACTTGATGAAAATGTACAACATTTTATTGTGAGATTTTCACTAAACAGTTTTACAAAATCGCAACTACCAACTAAGTTAGTAGTATCTTACTTAGTTAGTATATACACGTTTGAAGAAGCTATTGTATAAAAAACACGTGTTGCGTTTTTTTAAACTTTTTAGTGAAACTCTCACAATGAAGTTTTTCATGATTCAGAAAACAGATTTTCAATAGATTAATTGATTCCCTATATTATTGGCTTAACTGATTTCTGAAATAAGTGACGTATTACATCATCCGGGAAGACTGCTACAAAATAAAGATTGTATTTACGTAGTTAATAAAGTTATCTATCTATCTTGACAATATATTAAAAGAAAGCAGAATGTTGGTAGTAAATTTGGAATGGATAAAATAATTATATTTATTGACTGCTTCAACCTTTAGATATGGACCAACAAAAACAGATAAATATCGAATCCAATTCAGATTACAAAATACTTTGTGCAAGGTAGTGAAGTATCGACTGATTAATCAGCTAATCTTCATTGAATACTCTATAGTCACTCGTATACTCAAATTATTGGAACTATTAATAGTTGCCGATAATCGTTATGTAGAAAGAATAAGTCGTTTCCTTTCTGACTCAATACACGGTCAAATAATTAATGATTTTAGCTAAGTGTTTATGAGCGAGTGAGGCTACAAAATTATACTTGTATCAGGAGTAAACATACTTTGGCAGTACTTTCTGTGAACATTGAAATGTACAATTGATAATAGAGCTTGCAAAATGCCTCGATGACACAGAAAAGTGGTAGTCAGCAAGATTTCGAGGACTTGAAGTATGAGAAGCATATTTATTATCATTTTGAAAACTGGGAAAGAACAACTGAAAACACTTTTATGGGAAACAAAGGTTTCGCTTTGTGCTTTTTAATCTTTGAAAGATTCTCACATTTTTTTTGTATAAAGATAGAGGAGTAGAAAGCCGAAATCTTTCTTTCCCAATAGTTGACCTCCTCTAAATTTAAACATCTATTAGCGTGAAATTAAATACTTCTGCAAACCGTACAAGATGGAAGAAACAGCTATCAACATTCTACAGTAAATTGGCTAATATATTCACTAAATGGAAATATTCGCTGAACATATAAATTTAGAAGTTTTTCAAACTCGTCAAATGAATGACTTGATGTTTTCAGGAGTTACTCCAATTCATGTCAAATGGAGAGTTTTTTCATTACTTTGCAATATAAGTGGAAAGTGATTCGAAAAAAACGCCTATTTTCACTCGACAAGAAGCAAAAGATTTGAAAATCAGATCCAAGGCTCAATGATGATGTTGGCAGTCAAATTATTTTTTGGTACGGACACTGGTAAATTTTTCCAAAAATACTCGAATTCTTGGTAAAACGGTACAAACATTTTTGAATTGAAATCTCCAGCTCTAGAGAACATTTGTATTGATTCAATTTGCAAAATAATGTTTATATTTATTCGTCTTTAGAAAATGATTCTAAGAGGAAGAATATCTTCATTTTCATTGAGTTTTATTGGAGTATTTGATTTTGATCTATGTGAAGTACTCTCACATAACAATTCAATGTTGATAATATTTTCTTTACCAAAGATGTCACTGATCTGAAGGAGCAAGAATGGAAAAATTATTATTTTGAAAAATATATCTAGTTGAAAAACATGTAACGACTTCGATGACTATAAAAATATTGATAGTCAAGAGATATTTTGAAATTTAGTAAAATAAGTTGATTCAGTGTCAGTAAAACCCCAATCAAATGTCACTTTTTCTGTGTTTAGTGAAAAAAATAGTGTTTTTTGATTGTCAAAAATTTTTTCTGCAATGAAGTTATTATTGTATAGGCATCATTGTTGATCTCATTTGAATATGTAGGTGATTATTGAGAATTATATTTGATATCGAGACTGATTTCAAGAAAGTACAAGTGTACTTTCTCATTATTTCACTTTACAGCAGCTCATCTTGTTGCTCATCTTGTGACAAAAATAAAGGTCAACATGAACAATACTTGTTATACAGGGTGTCCCTGGACTTCCTCTTTTCCTCTCGGGAATGTATAGATGGGATCAAAATATCACCAGTACTTCATATAACTTTTTTTCCTAAAA
>WOGP01004006.1:0-14515 GCA_015342065.1 Leptinotarsa undecemlineata | reverse complement strand
ATCTTTTCAAATAAAGTCAGAAAAAAATAAAATTGATATTGTCAAATTCTCGTTTTTCCCAAATATCTCAGCAGGCCATGAAAATTCTTCAAGTTTCCAAACGGCATGTAAATAAGCTTTAAAGAACACAACTTTTTCCTAATTTAACCTAAGCTGTATCTCCAACAGGTAATGAGATTCCCATGCTTAGGATCCTTATCTTGGACACACTGTATACAGGATGTTTCATTTGAAAAAATAACTTTCGACTACTTTATGCACAATGGAAATAATAGTAATTTTAGCACGCCCTGTATGATATGGAGTAGATTTATTAGTGTTATTTGAATACTTCGAGTTTGTCCAAAATATCATCAGAATATCCACTTTTCATGAAACGAGAGTACTGATGTACATAATTTCAATTAAGGATATGTTTTATACCATATTCAGCACAACTTATTTTTCATCTCGAAAACAGTTAGAGATAGGTATAGGACATTGTTGATGAAAAAGTATTAAAATACTAGAGCGATTCCAAAAATGTATTAATATACGGGGTGTTCCATTTAAAAAAATATATTCGCTAGGACTTTTTGATAGAAGTGGCAACGCCGCAATGCTGAAGATATTTTTGATCGATAGAGTAGATAAAGAAACGTCTAACCTACTATCGACCGTGAGTCACGCTGTATATAGCCAGTGTAAACATCTCTATGCAGGATGTATGAAAGATGAAACTTTCAGGCGTGTCTTATGCGAGTGCCAGGAGTTATCGTCAATAAGAGAGTGTGTGTTCGGCGAATCTTGGCCTACACCAAAATAACATCTCGGAAATAACGGAGATGTCTCCTAGTGATCTGTCCACCATCCTGTAAAGGACAGGATGGATGATGACCTACACTGCTGTGGACCTACACTTATCCTCCTTACTCTACAGATATAGAGAACATACAGAGGAATTCAACAAAGAACAGTATGTATTGCCAACAAAAGCGAAATGTCAGCAAAGATTTGAGAATTTACGAGAGGCGGAGGTGTCATAAATGAAAGGAAACAACAGTTCATATGGAAAATTCAATTCTGGAACCCGTGGAATCTCATAAAAAGTTTACCTTTCTGGGGAGACTTTCTTTTGCGACCATATTGTTTTTCTCTCAAGAAGTGTACAAGGTATCCGGAATTATTCGAAATGGAATGAACAATTATTATGATCATATGTCACTCGGCTCCATTTACTTCGAAACACCCATATTACTATATTTCACAAAAGTAATCAGCAAAGCATGACGGCGGTGAGAGAGAAGTTTCCCCCAGCGTTCCCGACATTTATTTGTTCGGATTGGTGTGAAATGTCGTAACACATATACTTTTTCCAATAATAAGTTTGGGTGGAAATGTTTTTCAGAATCGAAGTTCCGCAATAATTTCCTATGAGACTCTATGATTGCTCGTTTGACAGAGCATACGAATCAATCGATAACCTGTAAGTTTCTGTTGAATTGTACTGTACCGGCATGAAAAAATGTACAAGGATATCCCGTGTAGACGTTGAGAATGGCATGTACTGTGAAATTCTTCGATATATCAACCGATGTCGAAATATTTAGAAGTCAAAATATTTCTAAATGACCGTGTAGTTACATGAAATTTCCGAAATTGTTACCAGATAGTTGATGATATTATAGAGAATTTTCAAAGAAAACAGAACGGAATGTACTTTCGCTTTGAGGCTGTAAAAATTATGTTTTTGAAGTAACTCATTCAAGACTACGGTAATCTATAATAATAATGAAATAATATTCATTTGCCAAAAACAACTACAGTAACCAATGTCAATATTACAAATAAATAAAGGTTAACCACATAAAGCTTTGCTTTGTATAGTGGTTGAGAGAAAAGAGTAAAGAGTATATACTAGGTATATACTATGATATATACTAACAGCCTTTAGTCAATATCAATGCATATCAGTCATTTAGTCATGTGATCATAACTAACAATGTGTATGTACTAACAATTATAAAATGGGCGACGAGTTCATATGTGGTTGAAATGGACAACAACATATCTGGGCACAATCATGTCGCTGGAATTGCAAAGGCTGCTTCCCGAAAGCTTGGAACAATGTTTTGAACCAGAAAACTGTACAAATCTTAGCAAATTTTTATGCTTTATAAAGCTCAGATCAGATTTCCTGGGTATTGTCCATATGTATGGAGCTCTGCCTTTAAGCATACCCTTAAGCTGCTGAATTCATATCATAATTCATATCAGAAATACTCCACGGACTGTGGATGCTCATAGTTTTGAGGTTCAACTCAGTGCACTTCGAACTATACTGGTTTATGAACTCCTACATTTGAAGAACTGCTTTTTATGGAATGAACTTTCTGAAAATGTTTTTTCAAATGAATTTAATCTCCAACGGCTCAAATCTAAAGTGAATCGCTAGTTCAGACCCAGCCGCGCCCTAAGAATTTTCCTGTAGTGCTAGTGTTTTGTTCTTGATAAAAACTCTTTACAGGATTGTCTACCATTCAAATTGAAGATAAATTTTGTCGTTTTGACTCGAATTTCATCATAGTACAAAGTTGTATGGAATATATGCATGTAACAATACAAAGTGAATATCAAGCATTTGATCGGATAGAAAAGGTATCTATATCCGTTGCTTTTAGGCACGAAGTATTTACAACTTCAAGTGAAAAAATAGAGCATTCTATACAAATCATTGAAAATGTTCCGACCTGAATGTGGATGAATCAGTCTTTATAGATCATTCATCATTATAAGTAGTTTGAAAATGTAGTCCGTTTCAATTCAGGCCTCAATGGGTATCCATAGTTATGATGGTTTTGGAGAATGTGATAGATGCGAAGTTCAAGTTTTTATCGTAGATTTAATAAAAAAGAAAGTTACATATTTCTTTATTCTGATCAATTTTGGTGATTGTTGAATATGTGACTGATTATGTTAGATCCATGATAGACCAGGCTGTGGATGTTCAGGAGTTGAGATGGCGGTCTCTATTATGGCTGGCTACCCTGTGATTTTGATTTAATGTCAGCATGCTAAAAAGAACACTTATGGTTTTACATTCAGAAATGAAGGCTTCAGGATGATCGTCAATAATTCCTCTTCGCCCCTTCGTGTACCTCTTGAATGGTACAAGATCCTTCGTAATCAGCACATATTTTTCAAATAGAATAGTTATCATCTTTTGGGAAACTGCCATTTGGTTGAAAGCATTACCTGCGTGTGGACTCCAGTGCTTGACTTCGTAACAACATAAGTAGGCAATATTTTGGTTTCCGGTTCCAGGAAACATGAAATTTAGTTGCCGACACAAATAATTCCTGTTATTATGTGCAAAGTTCAGTTTTTGAGGTATTCTCTTATTCGGACAGTTTTGATCGAACCTTTGGGCTGATGACCACCTGTAAAGGCGCTTTTCAAAGCTAATTACATTTTTTGAATTTCAATTTCAACTCGAAAAATGATCAGAATAACGATATTCAGTAATTCAAAATTATGTACAATTTTGGACAGGTAGAAATGAATGTTCCTGACGATTATGTTTTAACCTCAAATTCAGTAAATTTTGTCTCAGGTGCAACAGACGAAAACTGAAAAATTACCAAAATTTTGACAATTTTTCACTGACATCTCAAAACTAAAGAATTTTCTGGAAAACTTAAGATTCAGCGCTTCAGCAACATTAGGTTTCAACTCAAACTCAAAGTCCACCTCAAGCCAGTTTTCGTAACCATTTGACTGGATTAGTACTTTTTTTTATTAGTTTCGTTCCATTTTCTCACTTATAGGTTAGATTTATTTGTTTTCCCATTGACAATTCTTGTGACAGAGCAGAACGAAACACTAAAACCGCACCTGCCGTGGTTACTGTTGGGCACGAAACATAAATTATAATCAACGTCAAATCACTCCTAACCCAAGCCGCTGAACTTATATATGGAAAGACGTCCCCACATGTATGAATAGGAACTTCGTGCACCACTTTCCTAAATTGAAAATGACATAAACGCGTTTTCAGAATAACTTTTCTTGGCCTCCATGAAAAACGATTCCTGCTGATCCCAGCTTCATATAAAACCTAAGCGATGGCTCGTGACCTGAGTTTTGGCGACAGGAACGATCTGGATTTCATATAATAACTTGTTTATAAGGGCGTTCGTGCTCTGCCAATAAAAATCTATCGACAAAGTTACAGAGACTATTTCACTTTTTAGATACACTTGAGATGAACTCGAGTGAATGTCAATTTGTAATATTGCTTGTATTTCTGAAGTCTAACCATTTCAATTGGTACATGAAGGATATTTTGGAGCATTTCAGTTTATGTGAATTGACAAACGGGTACTATTTCAGAAAGAAATTCAATACGCTTTTCGATTGAAATTAACGTCTGATATTTGATTCTTATGGAAAAACTATGGCACATTAAGGTTGACGGTACGTTTCCATGGTTTCTGTTGATATAAACCAAATTTTTATACGTGAATATACAGTGTATAAAATATCATAATTGAAATAAATATTCACAAATGTCGAAATAACGTGAGTAGTTCAAATTGTAAATGAAATGGTTTCAGGAGTAACAAAGTATGTAAATTTTTCAAAAATCTTATTTCAATTCAGTTGATGAATATATATTCATTTATGATAAATCCTGAAAATTCATTCGATCATAATTTCAGTTGTCTGCATTCATCTCTTAGGCTACACCACACATTTGATATTTTGGGGAAGTTTTTCATGGATGACGCGGTTGATATATTGAAAATCTTCTCCTAAAATTTTTCCATACTCAGGAACAGCTTTTCCCGTGTGTTTTGATTAGTAGTGCAACAGAAATAAGTTACTTTTTTTTATTTGAATTTGTTTCGAAATATTCCCTTTACAAAACCTCGTGCATGAGTGAAAAAATTTCAAGCTCTCAGTAAAGTGATTTGAAAAAATGAATATATTTTTTATTTGATATCATTTTCAAAAAAACATCTGTATTGTTCCCAATTTGTTAAAATGATCAATAGTTGACTCCCTGCAGGCTAATATTTCATAACTAGTGTGCGTTTCAACAAGTGGAAAATATAAAGTTTCATACTTTAGCTGAGATATTTTGGAATAAAATGAAACGTTATTTCTTTAGCAATCCTATCGTTAGTGGTTACCGATTGTAGCGATTTACTTTCACCAGAAATTAAATATCTCGTAGTTTTATCAATCATATTTGGATTTTTTTGCCTCCTCTTACATTCAAAGTCTCTGAATGCAAGTTTGGAAAACTAAAGTAGAAAACTGTTACGTTTCCCCCCGTGGGTTAACCAATAATTGACTACACTAAACAATAATCAAACTCAACTTCATTTCACTTCAAATACAACACTCCAACTAAAAGTTCAACTATTATTCGAATGCATATCGCCTTACTAGAATTATTCACGTACCGCACTGTAACGTTCACTTGAATGTGTCGAAGGACGAGTTGATTGCGCTTATTTTGAAATTTCATCGAAGCCGGTAGTATTATTCTCGAAGCAACACCACGCCTGAAATGACAGCGAACATCGATCAATTGCGAACTCTTAGCTACGTCACAATTGGTTTGTGACTACCAGTAGCAGCCGGCGTTATTTTCTTCAGGGCATGATTTACAACACTCCCACATTCCCTGGGATTTATCGTTCCGAACAACATTCCAAGACGGGATATCACGACCCATGTAAAGACTCTGCCTCTCTATGTGAAAAACTTTAGGTTTGCTTCTGAATTCCGTATACCAGATCATTCATCATTTTGGTAACCGAGTGAGGTTCTTGCCGTGGTCTCTAAAACTTGGGACACAAACCTTCCCGATGTTGGGGTTGGTATTTGCATTGCATCGCCCTCCTTGAAGATCATAGGCATCAACATTTTCTCAAATCTTATTTTCATCCTGTAGCTGAAAAGTTGTGATTTAATTCTGTCAAATTTGTGTAAAATTTTCAATCACTTCTTCAGGTCATTCACATACTCTGAAAGGGGTGAGATTAATCTAAAGTACTAACACATAATTCATCTATCGGAAGCAATAGTTCTGTACTAGTTGACGAAATGAATGGTGCGTAACCTTTTCCATCATGTTGGGAGTTCCTGTATGCCAACAACAAAAGAAGATACCAATTTATTTCAGTATCTTTGGTTTTCGGAGACAAACACCAAAAGATATTTATTGATGGTGCGATTACACCTCTCGACCAATCCATCAGACTGTGAGTAAAGATCAGTTGTTTTTGTTTTCTTTATTCTTAACGGAGTAATCATTTACTTCTACAAATCTGATTCAAGATTAAATGTTGCGGTTCTGATCCGAGTGTAGTTCTTGGAATTCTCCATGTCTGGCCATTACGTTCTGCAACAGGGCTTCTGCCACCATTTCAGCCTCTTGATTGGGTGAAGCTACTACTTCAGGTCATTTAGAGAAATAGTCCATCACAACCATAAGGTAGTTGTTACCGAATGTGGTCAGGGGGAGTATTCCCAAAATGTCGACTGCCATTCTTTCGAAAAGGCACCCACTGAGGTACTGCCTCAACTTGCCTTGTTTTCGAACCCTTTCTCGAAGAGTACAGGTCACAGCGCTCACAACACTCTTCCGCGTTTAGACGGCAATTGACCCAATATTACCTCTCACGCACTCTCGCTAGAGTTCGTTCTATTCACTTCGAAATACCTTCCAGGATGACTATCGTGGAGCTGTTCGACGATACTCGGGAGACACGTCTTTTGAAGGATTATCTGGAATTTGTGGATTCTTCCATCCGGGCTTTTCTATTTCCGAGTGAGTAGGTGATCCCGGATGCTCATGGAGTTCCATTGAAGCCAGTAGCCTAAGTCATTTCTACATTCTCCTACAGTTTTCAAGACTGGATTCTTCTTCTGCGCTACGATGATCTCTTGCCCCTTACAGGTAGCTACCATCAAGGTCAGAGGAAACCCAAAGCGACGGGAAGCAGGGGAGCTTTAATCTTTCTATCAGAGCTGTCCATAAAGTAGTCTGTGCCTGCTAGTTCATCACGTGTGGTGAGGAATTTCTGATAGCTGGGTATCCCTGTCCTCCTGGCATTGGCAAAATTTGTATCCGGATGTCAGACACAGTTTTCTTGAGAGCCTATCTGCGTTTCCGTGACTATTTTCTTTTCACTGTTGAATTTCAAAATCGTAAGATTGTAACTATTCGATCCACCTCGGTATTTGTCCTTCTGGTGTTCTGAAGCTAAAGAGTCACCAAATAAATGATTAAAAATTTAGGGCCATATAAAAATTCTTCAGAAACAAATACTTTCATATAAACACTGAATTGAATAGAAACCACTCAGTTTGTATACCAACTGAAATAAGTCAGATATCATTCACAGGATAAGAAGGAAAAGAAGGAAGTAATCAATTTAAAAATAAAGAAAGTCATACATAGATGTGAAGATCATGTAAAGAATTAACTTTCAGACATGAAATTGTAGAGAATAATGTTTTCTGTATAATTCTGTGTTCATATAAAAGTATTTGCTTCCAAAGAATTTTTGTTTTTTTCGTGTAATTCAATGTTTATATAACAGTGGCTGTTTCAGGATGACTTTTTCTCCCAGTTTGCGTCTGAAAGTTACTTCTTTGCACACATCTTGCATAAGTTACTTCTTTCAAAACTGATTACTTTCTTCCTTTCTTTTAAAAATTCACGAATTTTTTTTCAAGAAGTAGTACCTAGTAGAAAACCCACAAACTTTTTTCCATCTATAAGTTGTTTGTTGTTGAATCACGAAAATACTTCATTTGGAGTATTTTAAATTTATATTCATTATAATTTCATTCGTTTTACAGTTTTCCTGACTTGAATTTCAATTCCAGGAAGTGACTGCAGCTTGTTAGCCGAACTTTGTGCGCCTTAGGATTGAAATCATGAATCAACTCGCTGAACGTCATCAAGGCTCAGATACACTCTAGCTTGTTACCCTACAAAATGGTATTTCCAACATGTAAAACGTAAGGAGTAAACAAGATCTCCATGAATGTCTAGTGATTTTCTTGCACTCAGCCGTGGGAAAAGCAAATATTTTCTCCCAAACTTAATTAGCGGTTGTAAATATCCTAGTCATGTATCAGACGTTAATGGCCTACAGTATGAGCACCTGGTGCACCAGCCGTGTCTGCCCTTAAACCACGGATTCTGTTTGAGTATTCACAGTGAGCAACTTAACACCGTATACATACGTATTAAGAAATGTTCCGCTCGCGCCTTTTCATACGGAAAGAGTTTTCTACATCAGTACACAAAAACGACGTCAGCCCTGGATTTTCTGAAGTGCGATTCATTGCATATCCAATGAAGTGAGAAGTCATTTCTTTCGCTTCGGTACAAAATAACATCCACGGAGAACTCAAATTGCATGCGGACTCATAACCAGTTGATTAAATTTTCGTTTTTTATTCATCTTATGGTTTCTATTTGATTGTTGTTATTTGAAAATATTTATTATTATTTTTATCATTATTATTTATTAAGCTCAGGTACAATATGGAATATAAAATATAGCATAGTAGTGTGTGACTGTGAGAATTACAATCAGAAAGTTAAAATCACGTAAACAATACTAATAACAGAATAAAAATACAAACATTCATATTCAACCCTAGATATATCCTTATATAAACTTACATTAGTTTTGCGAATTAAAATATATTTATGTAATAACGGAACACTATTTGAGAAGGTTGATAACTATATGTATAGACACAGAAATATTAGGAATAAATTAATAGATGTAGCCGTTACTACGTGGTAGGAGATCATAATGAAAAGAGAAATGAAAATGTCCATATACGAAGAAACTGCAGTAACGTTACAATTAAAAGTGGTATAAAACAGAGAAATTTTCATTTCTCTTTTCATATTAGGAATACCATGTTTTATATATTTCTGTACGTGGCAAACTGGTAATGTAGTCAATTATTCGTCTTTTGAATTCATTTTGGTTTTTTGAGCTTTTTATTTGATTGGGTAGTGAATTGAAAAATTTTAGGCTGGGGTAGCTGTAGCTTTTTTGTCCTACAACTTTGTTTATTTTGAAGTTTTTTTGTTCTAGTGTTGTATTCGTGTTGTAGCCTCGGGTGTTTTTGTTTTGATTCGAAGCATTTTATATTAGTAAGCAGAAAGAACGTCTGTTGGGTGATTCCTCTTTTTTAAACAAAATATTTTAAGGATTTTTTTTGGTGTTATTATCAGTTTATTCATAGTTCATTCATTATTCAGTTAAGTAAACATTTTCTAACTATAAGAAAAGGAAATTATTCTCAATAGATTCTTCTCACGAATTTTTATGAGAGGTGAAATGTTGAATCAAGCAATTTTGGCACCAACATACTCGTAATATGAAATGCTTATAGTGCAACATACAGACCAAAGGTGAGTTCGTAGTTAGGAAAATAAATGTTCAAAGTTTCGTCAAGATGGCCTAATGAATCAATGAAAAATCGAAGTTGAAAAGAGTAACTTTGAACAGTCCAAGAGGGACTTTCAAACTTTGGCAATTGATAACGGCCATCTTGTTGAAGCTACATTTTTCAAATCGATGGTCATCTATTCAGTATATTTTGCCAAATCACCAAGGACAGATATAGCATCAAACATTAGGTGCAAATAATAAAACTGTTTTGTCAAAATGGGTGTTCTGTTCGAGAAACGTACCGCCCGATTCTCCCATTTTACGGTCGCCATAATAGTCCTCTGTATCTCTGTACCTGTATAGTAGGGAGGGTGAGTGTAAGCCCGCAGAGCTAAGGCCACATGTGACTCATTGTACATCTTCCCGAGGAGTTCTTCTCCTTGGCCATCGTCCATCCTGTTTTTTCCAGGAAGGTGGACAGGTGACTGGGAGACATCTCCCTTATATCGGCAGGTGTAGGCCAAGACTCGCCGAACACACGCTCTCTCATTGACGATAACTCCAGGCACTCGCAGAGGACATGCATGACAGGATCGTCTTTCTATTCACACATCCTGCATAGAGGTGTGTCCACTAGCCCCATATCATGGAGGTGTTTCCTTAGTTTACAGTAGCCAGTCAGAAATCCTACTGTTAAGCGTAAATTTTTCCTGGTCATTGCCGGATATTTCTTGGGCGCCAGGTTCCCAGGGTCATCCAAGGTGATCCTTGCATCCTTTGATTCCATCTCATCTCTGTAAGGACCATAATAGTCCTACCAAGAGGACCATTCGCAATGTAATGGATGCATTTGAGTCCACTGGTTTACTAAACGATGAACCTACACCCGTACGTACAATCTGATGAAAATATTGCTGCTGTTAGTGAGAGTTTGCAGTCAATTTCGCGTTGCTCAGAAGAACCCAAGTCATGCACGCAAACAAAACTTAGTTGACCCAGGAACGGAAGGTGAACGACCATATACAACGATGTGACTTCGCTGAATGTGCTCTGGAGCAGTTGACAACTGACACTAATTTTCATCGAAACATCATCTTCAACGATGAATCCCATAAATGAATAGGTACGTGAACAAACGAAATTGTCGAATTTGGGACGATACCAATCCACATGAGATCCAAGAGCGTCCAATGCATTCCGAAAAACTCACTGTTTTGTTCGGATTTTTGGCTGGTAGCCCCATGCATCGGCCAACGACGTTGGCCAGGTAATCACTACCAACGATTAGCACTATAGGTCATTGATTACTAACTTCTTTTGGCGTGAATTGGATGATCCCGACACAAATGACTTGTGGTTTCACAAAGACGATGCTGTGTGCTTTACAGCTTATGTCGCATTGGATATTCTGCACAAGATCTTACGTGGAGTTGATATGAACATGCCATCAAGATCGTGCGATTTGACCCCGTTAGATTTTGTTGTGTTTTCTTAAGTCGCAGGTGTATGTAAATGAGACACGAATCACAGTGGTCCTCAAGGCCAACAATACTAGTGCCATCGGTCAAATTTAGCCTGATTTATGCGTCAGAGTCATGGAGGATAAAACGTTTCGGATGCGGTCCACCCAGACAAGCTGTGGAGGAAATTTAAACGATTTCATATTCCATACGTAATAACATCAACACACACTTTGTTTCATTAAAATTTAAAGATAGAAAGCGTTTGACATTCTCGTAAATAAAATAATCTCGATGTACAACAAATTCAAAAGAAAGAAATATAATTAGCATGAGTGTCTTTTGCACTTTCATGGGGTCCCTCTCTGTAGATATTAAATTCCGTTACAGGTAACATTTTTACTTGAAACTTTTGTAACGTTTTACTTATAGAAACTCACAATAACCATTTGGCTTGATGAGATTTCGATAGAAATTCATTTTCATGAAATAAAAAACAATTAAATGCTTTTTCTATTTATTTTCGAAGCTGATGAGGAGTAATTGATGATGAAAAAAGAATAAATTTTGAATAAAAAACAACAACAACAAGAAAACAATCGATTTGAAAATAGATACAATTAAATAAATGATACGAATGTAATGCGTTAAGGGCCATATCACATAAAATTATACAGCTACTGATAACTGAACTTTATTGAAGTTGATCACAATACATCAAAACTCAGGACTTTCCCTCTATTCATCAGAAGTCATGAAAATTGATTTTGAACTATCATGATAATATTGAATGGAAATGGCCGATACTTGATAAAAATCCCATTCAAAACTTACTGATAAAATTTATTTATTTTTTTACTATTTTCACCTGAAACAAAATAAAATCAATTATGAGTATTTGTTGAAAAAAAGCTGGGGGTATATATTCTCGAACGTGGAAGATATTTTGTATAAATGCTGAACTGGGAATTCAAATACCTACTTAGCTGGACTTGACACAACATTAACAACTGAATTCAATACATTTTTCACAGATAAAATTCTCCTTCCTCATTGCTTTTTTTATTATTTTACTGTATTCAAACTTTACCATAACGTATATACACCTACCTTATTGAAAATTCAATATAATTTTTATAGATCTACTAAAAATTGATATCATATATGTTTTATTGCTGTAACGAAACAAGTATTTGGGTACTTTACTGTTTCATTCATTAAATAATTATTTCAAAATATATGTATAATTTGTATCCTATACGGCTATCTGTTGAGTGAATGAAGTTATATTATTATTTTATATTGAATTATTATTACTATGAAAGATTTGCACAACCACGACATGCGTTTTGCATAACATTAGCTTTTTCAAGCAGGATTTGATCAACTTCTTTTGGATTGAAATATTTCATATTCTAAAAACATAACTGTGACCTACAGACGGATCAGACGATTGATTCTAACATAGCTTCAAGTACCTGGGAAGGCCAGATAGAATCATTTCTTAATGAGAGCAGGTGAATACAATTAAAATATTCATTTACTAGTGAAATATGGAAAACAAGTGAATACATTAATACACTCCTGAACACTCTGACGTCAAACTCTTGTCTCTATCATTAATAATAAAGAAAAAATTAATGAAAAACAAGACTGCATGATCCATACACCAGTGGATGGTTTCTTGTCCTTTGTGGATTCCAGAAAAGAACTGAATCTAATGGAATATATTGTGATCAACAATGGTTGAGATAGCAATCCAATAGGTCAATTCTTCTCGAAAAATTACAGGCCATTAAAAGCCATTAAAAAATTTCAGCAGATCCAGTCTCAGTTAAATATTTCAGCAGTTTTCAAATAAACTCTTTTGATTTATCTATTCATTCATGCTATTGCAAATTGCTTCAGTTACTATAGGAGTTCCGTTCACGATTTCGTTGATTAAATTGTTCGAATTTGCTCAATGGTACACATGTTTCGTCTTGCTTGTGCAGGAACCCTCTGTTCAAACAGCCATAATGATAACTGAATCAATCCTCAAAATGCTTGTAGAATTGTAATGCTTATATAGGGTCTTTCAATTAGCGCTACATATCTTCAAATTCAGACGAAACAAACTGTAATTATATGCGAAATATAACATTATCCAAATGTCCGCTACGGATTCTTTAGGTATTAGGTGAAACGAATTCGAAACGTTCAATTTTTTATGATACCGACGCATGAATCAGACTAAATTTGCCAATGACATGGGTTATGTTCACTTTAAGGGCCGCCATGGTTTGTGGCTTATTCGCATATACTTGCGACTTGAAAAACCCCAGCTGATGCCACATTCACATCATATACGTGATGTGAATGTGGCATCAGCTGTGTGGCACGTAGCATCTTTTTATTTTGACCGCATATCGTTGATGTCCAGGTCATTTAACTCATGCCAAAAGAAGTTGGTAGTCATCGACCTATATCGCTCGCCATTGACAGTGATATCCTGGCCAACGTCTTTCTCAAGGAAGTATGGACCGATGACGCCACCAACCCAAAATCCACACCAAACAGTGACTTTTTGCGATACATTGTACGCTCTTGGATCTCATGGATATCGTCCCAAGATCGACAATTTTGTTTGTTAACGTAGCCATTCATCCAGAAATGGGCTTCATCACTGAAGATAATTTTTCCATGAAAATTGGGGTCACTTGCCAACTGTTCCAGAGCCTATTCAGCAAACAAACGTAATTGTAAATGGTCGTTTACCTTCAGTTCTGGGGTCAGTTGAATTTTGTACGACGCAAAATTTACTAAGTTTTCGTTTGCGAATGACCGAGTTCTTGTGAGCGACGTGAAATCGACCACCTCGGATTCTCTTGCACACTCTCACAGACAGCGGTGATCTTGCGTTTCGTTGATAAACATGTGTTGGTCAGTCGTTTACTGTACCAGTGTCTTCTCGACCTGAAAATGGGCGAAGTGTACGGTATGTTGCCCAAACAACACCCATTTTACTAAAATAATTTCATTATTTTCATGTATGTTGAATGCTTAATCCGACCTGATGATCTGGAAAAAAAAAGTATAAATTGCTTCTACAAGATGACGATTATCAATTGTCAAAGCTTAGAAGTCCATATTGGAAGACCCTGTAGATGAAACCAGTTCTCAAACTGTACTGTTCTGTCTTTTCGGCTGTCTAACGGGATTCTTCCTGTCTTTTACTGCAGCATTCACTGCAAGGCAACTATATGAACCCAGAGCACGAATGTGCGAAATAATTTCATATACGTTGATACATGTTGTATGAAAGGTTGATCATTGCGTGTGTGTCAAGTTTGCAATATGAAGCCACTTTGGGAGGGGTCAGCGAAGAATCTATGTTAATGGGCTCATTCAGGCTAATTTAGTTTTTTATTGAAAATTATATTTTATAAAAGTAAATCATAAAGTATCTCACAGAATTTTCCGGTTTACATGACAATTAACAACTGAGCAAGAGCAATTGAAAATGTGAGTTCGCCCGCGATATATCTTGATGTCACACCAGGCAAACGAGCTTCGAGCGGTGGCAACCGGGCCTGTTATTGGACATTGTGAATCGCTGCTATCGTCAATTCAATTAAATTTTTTTCAAAGTAA
>WOGP01004005.1:0-14515 GCA_015342065.1 Leptinotarsa undecemlineata | reverse complement strand
CGGGTCTAGATGCTTCCGGTCGGTAGCTAAAGCTGTTAATCAGGATTTTACAAAATCCACAATTCCGTCTCTAACACAAGCGGATGGTTGAATTTCAACAACAGCCATGGAGAAAGCAAATCTACTAGCTAAACAATTTGCGTCCCACTCCACAGTCGGTTATCTGGAAAAGGCACAACTCACAATTCCCACACTAGAATCAACAATGCCGGAAATAATTACTTTTCGACAGCGTTTAGTCAGGCGAATTTTGAAACAGCTCAATATCAACAAGGCGTCCGGCCCTGATGAAGTGCCCGTTGTCGTACTCAAAATAAACTCGCTTTAGTATTTGGCAGACTTTTCAACCTGTCTTACAAAAAAGGGGTTTTTCCTTCTTGTTTAAAAATGGCTCGCGTTCAGTCTATTCCCAAAAGGCCAAAAATTATTCCAAATAACTATAGACCAGTCGCTTTGCTATCAGTGTTATCAAAAATTATGGAGAAAGTTGTAAACCACCATATCCTCAAATATTTGGAAGGCTTCAACATCTTGAGCAATCATCATTACGGCTTTCGGAAACAAATATCAACAAGCGACCTTCTATCGTATGTCACCCATATTTGGAATAACGCAATAGAGAAACATGGGGAATCAAGAGCTGTTTCGCTTAATATTTCTAAGGTTTTTGACCGTGTGTGGCATGAAGGTTTGCTAGCCAAACTCCCATGCTATTACTTGTGTATGCCTCTTCAGCTTCTTAAAATAACGCGTTAACTGCAAGTCGATGAATATCTCTCGAATACTTTCGACATCAACGGTGGTGTTCCCCAGTAATCCATATTGTATCCAACCCTTGTTTTATTGTATATCAACGACTTATTGTAAAAAACCAAGAATCCATTATATTGCTTTGCTGACGACAGAACACTCGTCATTCCATTTGGATTCCAGGACATTCCAGGAGATTTCATATCTTAATGAGAATCTATAAGTGATTTCGAATTGGGATGAAAGTAATCAGCTTCAATTGAATGCCACAAAAACCCAGACATTGGTTATCTCCGAGAAGATAAATGTCTCCGAATCGGATATAATAATGTAAGGACAGACAATTCTGCTTTCTGCTTCAATAAGTTTGTTGAGATTTAAAATGGACACCAATATGTCTTAGCATAAGCATGTCACACTGTTTCGGACCAGAAAACTGTATACACCTCTGTAACTTTTGATACTTTATAAAGCTCAAAGCAGACCTCCTTTGTAGTATTGGTTTTTTGTAAGCATACCCTGAAGATGCTGCAGTTCATCCAGAAAAGAGTCATCCGCCTGATTGGTGACGTGAACAACACTTGTAACCGTGATAGTCTGGAACATCGAAGAAAGGTTGGAGATTTACCTTTCTATAGATACTTCCAAGGGAAGTGTTCAAATGACTTGACACATTTGATTCCACTAAGCGCAGAACATATCAGAAATATGTTTGTCGCTTAGTGGTTCAAGTCAATAAATTCCGAACTTCACTGTTTAAGAGCTTTTTCAGTCAGAGAATTGAGTTTATCTGGAATAAACTTCCTGAGAACGTTTTTCCAAAGAGATTCAATCTCCAGCGATTCAAATCAAATTTGAATCGTAAATTCCGCACAGGCACCGCTCCGAGGGCATCTTTAGTATTTTCCTAAAGTGTTAGTGTTTTGTCCTTGAAAAAATGCAACGATACTGGGCATTGAAATTTTATATTATTAGAGCAATGGACTAGTGAATTATACAGTTCATATATTCTATTCTATTGAATAGAAGCAATGTTCAGTAATTTTTTTCATTTTTTCAGTCAGTCTGAGTTCAACTTTAGATTTTCCCTCTCCCTTTCTCTATGTTGTTGGATTTTGCTTCCATTCAGGCCCATTAGGCCAATAGATTTTCCCTGTAAATGCAAGGAAATGGCATTAGTTATTTGATTTTTGATGAAAAGTGATCTAAAACGTTGGTCGCAGCGCGTACCTTCGATTATTCTCAATGCCCGCTTTTGCAACTTGAATACTCTTGATGCCTAACTAGAATTTCCTTATAAAATGTATCATTTTAATAACACCTTCACTTTGATTTGCATAGCCCATATGAGAATGAAAGAGAAGGTGGTATGTAGTCAATAGCATATCTTTGTGCACAATATTTTTCAGTTCACTTATCTGTTTCAAAATCTGTTTTTGCGTTAATTAGCTGTAACAAAAATAGTTGGCTAGACAGTTTATTGCAAAGATGGATTATGTGTCTATTCCATTTAAATTCATCATCGAGACAATATGATGTGCTGGGTCTTATCATTGTTCATTTTGAGTTCATTTGTCGTGAACCACAGTTCGGCTTTAAATGCAGTAGTCGCCAGTTGTTCATTGAGTGCGAATCGACTATAGTGCGAATTGATTAACGAAACCTCATCAGCAAAAGCAATACACATGTCCAGAAGCAAGAAATGGAATTTGTCATTGACATAAATGGTGAACAGCAGTGGCCCAAGGATGGATCCTTGTGATACGCCATGCTCAATATGAGCCTGTAACGAAGTGGATCCGTTGACCCATACCACTTGTTGACGGTTGGTGAAATAGGAGCTTACGAGGTTCAGTTGGGTTCCCCTTACCCCATAGTGTTCAAGCTTTGCTAGCAGCAGCTCACGGGAGACACTATCAAACGCCTTGGATGAGTCACAGAGTATGAGGAGTGTGTCAGAAGTTATTGTCATATGGTTGTACAGTCAATTAGAAGTATTATCTTGAAGTTATGCGTGGCTTGCGAGAGGCAATACTAAAATAATGCCCGTTATTATGGAGAAACAATTGATGAATTTTGCATTACGACGCACCTGCTCATTCGTCACTGCTTGTTCGCAATTTTTTGCCAAAAATAACACGGCAATTATGTATCAGCTACCGTTTTTAACAGTTTTGGATGTCAGTTTTTCCTGTTCATAAGATTAAAGTGACCCATATAAGGATGGTGTTTTGCGACGATTGGGAAGACGAAAACCTTATCGCTGAGAGAGCTCAGAGACATATACCATATACCATATATGCCATTGAGAAAGTTATGGAATTCGGAATATATTCGGAGACATCCGAAAGAAACAGAAATTTCGGAAAAAATATTTTCCTTTTTTCTGGATTTATTTTTCGAAGGATTCAAAAATAAATTGCACTTTCACATTGCCACTTTTTCCCTGCTACATAATGGTATTTTCAGATTTGCTATCCGACGTTTCGTCTTCCGGCCCCCATCATCAACTTTATTTTTTCCTAATGGCGCCATATTGGATTCTTTCTTCTTACCTTTTGATGTATCATGATGTAGCAGAAGTTATCATTCTTTTTCGAAAAATTGAAGATATTGACAAAAGTTAATCCTTATTATAATGGGCTTCGACTTAGATATTTCTAAATTTGACTTTCAATTTGTTACACCCAATGACATTTTGTTATTGTACAAGTCTTTGAATTTTTGGCGAAAACTGGTTTTTACGATTGAAGAAAATGGAATGGATTGAAGGAAATGTATTTAAATTTGTATCCCGAATGACGACAACCACAAGTTATTGGATCGTTTGAAAAGCCGAGGAAAAAAATACGGAGACAGAATGGGCCACGAAACTAAAGAAAATTTCATGAATGAGGTATGTATGAGGCAAGTCAGACATTGTATCCTTTTCAATAAAAATTGACAAATGAATATTTGTCATACAAATGCTCGCAGGCATCTCAAAAAGCGGTTTAAAATAACATTCGAAGAAGGGAACAGTTGTATTATCATGAACAAGGCCAGCATTTTGAGAATTTGCTGTGATTTACTTTTGCCTTTACATTTCAGTTAATTATTGTTATTTGTTCAAAGTTCTATTTTCATTGAATAAAAAGACACACCTCATTTATCAAATTTTGATTGTTGATTCTGTCTCCGTATTTTCACATTAGCCTTTCAAACAAACCAAACTCCCAAGAACCTATTATGGTAACAATTAATTTTTTCAATGTATCCAATTTTTCGAAAAAAAAAAAAAACTTATGGAAACATTATTGAAAAGGTAAAATCTGGTTCTATTCAAAACATAATGAATCCAATGTAGAATTTGAAACACCTTGTATATTGGAAATCGAAAGAAATTATTATGTATTCATTTTTTCTTCTCTTTGTAATACGTTGTAGAGCGATCCTATAAATGATATCTGTTACATAACGAATATTTGGAGTAACAACTGAATAGGAAAACGTGATTTTCGTGGGAAAGAAAGGTTCTGGCTTCATATTTTACTTATTTATATAGAAAAAAGTGATTGAATTTTTATATGAAAGTAGTTGTTTCGAAAAGCCTTCTTCTTTTAGTTTTCTGTTTGAAAGTTACTTGATCTTGCATGATCTACACATGATAAGTTCACTCAAAAATAATTGATTTCTTTCTGTCTTCCGAGGATTCTCACTTTTTTTTTGTATGAAGATAGAGGAGTAGACAGTAAAAGCCTTTCTGTGTTAAAATTCAATCTCTCCTTAAAATATACCTCTTTCAATTTAAACACTATTTCTATGGCTGAAATTGAATTCAGTAGTCGAATAAATGTTATTACGTATTGTCATCAATGACTTGAGTAGATTTAATTCATCCGTGACATGAAGTCATGTAATTTTATGAATGAATTGAATGCTTCATCTTGTAATGTTGTCCAGACTAGTGCTGAAAAGCAATAATTCAATATTTTATTTCGGAAACATCGGATGCACGCCATTGAGGATGATAGTGTTCCATGTAAGAGAAATTTTACCTCTTTCATTTACTATATTTTGCAGCAATGAACCTTTTTCTTTAAGTACAAAAAATCACTCACTGGAAGCGCTAGTAGTTCGGTAGGGACAAACACTGCCTAATTCCTCATATAAACATATAAATGAATGCTTTATTTATCATCGGATAATCAGATTACAATGTATGAAGAAAATTTAAACAATAAAAGAATAGTATGGCACATGCTAAAATGTTCTATATTCAGATCTATATAGACATAAACATAAATACGCAACATATGTCATGTAGCAAACATAAAATACAGATTTCATCGAACTAGCTTTAGAGGTTGGTTTTACATAGAAGTTCATATTACTTGCAGTTCGTGTTGCTTGATCATGGATATTGTTCACAGGACCCAATTGACACTGTAAATAATTGGCAATAAATTATTTATCATTTTGAAAATGAAAGTCATTGTTTGAATGTAATGATTTTGTTTCACATTAAGCCAGTTGACGAAATCTAACATCGATTTTATATTCGTGTACCTGTTACAACCAAGGATAATAGGCATTGCTTTATTTTGTAGAATTTGCAGTCTGTCATAATTAGATATGTTCGTGTAAATTATAGAACTGCAATAGTTGAAATGAGGCAATATCATAGTATTGTACACTGTTATCCGACTGAGATGAAGTTATACGTCTCATAAATCCAATTTTTTCACCTAGTTTTTTCGAAATATAGTCAATATGTTTATCAAATTTTAGTTGGGTATCAATTACGTATCCCAAATATCTCACTTCCTAAACACGTTCAATCCGCTGATCATTTATTTTGATATCTAATTCCATACTTAGAAATTTTTGATACAGAAAATTGTTGCCAATAAACATATTTATTTTATTTATAAAAAAGTTGATCTACTTCATCATTCAATGTGTTCATGAGATCAGCGAAATCACTACTATTGAAGTATATCAGAGAATCATCAGCGAAAAGATGAAATTTACATTTCGGCAGAGCAGAACCCAAATAATTTACATATAACAAGAATAAAAGAGGACCTAAAACACTTCCTTGTGTCACACCATAGTTGTTGAGGTGGCACTCTGACTTTGTTTGCCATTTTGGTTTTTTGATATTTATTGCCCAGGTAACTCATTATCCACTGTATTACTGAACCCGGGAATCCATATTTCTTTAATTTCAATATTAATATTTCGCGATCGAATGTTTCAAATACCCCTTTCACATCAATGAAAACTGCAAATATTCTAACTCCAGGTTTATCCAAGGCACTCTTCATGTCTGATATAACAAATTGAAGTACTGATTCACACGAATGAGATTTACGAAATCCTGATTGGTACGAACAGATAATGTTATTTACATCAATATATTCCATCATTTGATTTAGTACCGCTATTTCTAAGATTTTGTCACAAAACGGTAACATATTTACTGGTCTTAATTGTTCAGCTAAGTTAGTGTTCAGAATGTTTGGTATTGGAAATATTGTTGAAGTTTTGAAACATTCAGGTACTTTTCCCTTTGATAAACTCAAATTAATTAAATTCAGTAGTGGATAACCAACAATATTTGGTTGAGTGTGAATAGGTACGAGCCGCAATAAACCTTTGCGGATTACGGTGGAGGGTCGAATAGACCTACTCACTTTGGACCTAACCTAACATAACCGTCTCATAAGAATTTATCACTTCAAAATGTACAGAATATTATTTGAAAAAACTACTCGTACTCTTTTTGTTTAATTTTTCTTTCGAAAGCAATTTATTTCAATATTAGATAAAAGAAACGTGATTATCTTACATTATCTGCTCCGTCGATTCTATCATGTAATACTTAAGATTTTATAAGAGATGTCATTTACGATTTAAAATTGTGAGCAAAACGACAGTAATCCGCCAGCTGATAGATGACATCTTATCTAATCAACTGGCGCTCGAGCGTAAACTCGAACACACAAGTCACTTAATTGGTCACCTGTTCCGTTATGATTTTTTATTTTGAGTTGCAATTGCCGTGAAGATTCAAACCAACGATATAACTTCACCTGTAAGCTATCAAATTCGGTAGAATGTCACTGTTTACTGGATTTTTATTGACAGGATTGAAGGGAATTGTAAATCAATGAACCTTTTCATCGGAAATTTTATTGTTCCACAGATATCGTTAAAAATTTTTACGACCCATCACAACAACGAAAAACAGACATTTCACTCAAACAGCTGATCAAACACAAAATAACATTTGAAAACCAACATTGTAGGTAATTTATCTCATACGTTGACTGTAAAAGTTACAAAGATATAACAAAAAAAAACTTAGGAGAGATCAATATTCTGACAACAATTTTTTCCATTGTCCAATGAGAAATATTTGAAAGTCCCATAGGTAGTACTTCCACAAACGTCTTTTGAATAAAATGCAATATCCATCGCAGTAATAGTCAGGAAAGTAGTGGCGACAAATGAATGTTCGGAATTTCATTTGATATATTGATTCAATCAGTGAATTCATGTCTCCTCGACACAGTCATCTTAGACTGTTTAGAATCTAAGCGAGAAAAAATAAATATTAATTAACATGAATGGAATAAAAATGCATCATTATCAGAGTACTAAATTTCAATTATTTAGGTACATTATTTAGGCTCGTACGTTTTTTAGCTACGGCAAATGACATTTTTTTCCAGGACAAAACACAAGCACTACAAGAAAATCCTCAAGGCGCTCTAAAAGCGGTGTAAGTGTGAAAGTAGCTACTCACGTTGGTTTTGAATCGGTGAAGAGTGAATGGAAAAACGTTCTCAGGAAGTTTATTCCGCATAAACGCAGTTTTCCAAATGGAAGAATTCTCAAATAACGTGCCGAGTTGAACCTCAAAATGATGAGCAGCCAAAGCCCGTCGCGTATTTTTGATAATAATAATAATACTGTTTATTCCTTTTAGATCATACAATTATGATGTAGGAAAAGTCAAATACAAGTATATTAAAACAACAATATGCAGATTAAAATATAACGGCGTTACAATTATTGAAATTGAAAAATTATTGAAATTATGAAAAACAATTATTATATACAATATACATTCAAATACATATAAATAATACACACATTATGTACAGTCATTTTTAGTCTTCCACTGAATAAATAGTCCGATCAATGAAAAACTCTTTGAGGTTCATTTTAAACTTTTTGATATCGAAGAAATTTTTTAGAGTAGAAGGTAGACAATTGAAAAGTCTTGCTCCGGCCAAAAAGGGAGACTTTTCATAGGTTGTTCCTGTGTTGTTTAATTTTAATTAAATTTCCCGATCTTGTGGGATATCGATGGCACTGATAGTTGGACTCGTAGTCATTCATATTTTTCCACTTATAGACTAAACAACAATAGATATAGACTGCTGAGAAAGTTAAAATTTTATTTTATTTGAATGAGGGCCTGCATGATTCGGTTCTATCTAAATTAAAAATTAGGCGAAGAATTCTTTTCTGAGCTATAAAAACACGATCCGCTCCTGTACAATTTTCCCACAAGTTGACATTGTATAACAGTGTAGATTGAACCATAGAATAATACATGTTGATCAAAGATTTTACATCCAAAAACTGACGCAGTTGCAATAGTGCATAAAAGATGCTATTGAGTTTTCGAATTACATAATTTAAATGAAATTTCCAAGCTAAATTTGCGTCAATGTGAACACTCAAGAATTTGGTTGTTTCACTTGGGAGAATTGTGATATTATTGACTAAAACATATAATTAATGAGTCTTTTTTACCAAAAAATTCTAGTAATATTGATTTCTCTGCATTTACGACAAGCTTATTATCATGACACCATGTCGTAAAATTATTGCTGATAAAACTTCGAGCTCTTGAGGACTATCTGCTGCTGCAGAAATCGATGTGTCATCAGGATAAAAACAATCGAGGAAATTACAATATACTCTGGCAGGTCATTAATGTATAGCAGAAATATAAGCGGCCCTAAAATGGATCCCTGCGAAACTTCAAGTGAACTGTCAAACATGTCCGAATCAACACCATTCAATCTAACCCCTTCTGTATCTTATATATAACAATATCCAGCTTAAAAATATTCCACAAATTCCTATAGTACACAACTTTTCCGATAGAATATCAAAGTTAATAGGGTCAAATGCCTTAGATAAATCGAAGAAGAGCACACCGGCATACTTTCCCTTGTCAACATTGTTGTAAATGCGTTCCATGAAAGCAGCAGTCCCTTCCGTCGATTCATTCGGACAAAACCCAACAAAAAGTCAAGCAATTTATTATGAATACATTTTTCGATGATTTTACTTAAAGTACTTGGAATCGTAATAGATCGATAATTGTTCAGGATCAGCGGATCATTTTTCTTAAATATGGGAATGATTTTTCCTATTTTTAAAGTATCTGGAAATGTTTCTTCTTCGACAGACTTATTTATTACGTAACTGAGTGGTTCCCTAATAGACGAAGCGATAAACTCAATAATATTAGTAGGTAAGTGGTCGAAACCTCCAGATATTCTATTTCTCATGCAAATGATTACATTATACACCTCTACTGCAGTGACTGGTTGGAAATAGAAACTATTCAATACACGATGCCCTACTCTGCCACTAGAAAAAATATTTGAGCGATAACTGTTTGTATGGTCAATGACTGAGGTTACAAAATGTTTCGCCAAATAATTAGCAATGGTTAATTGATCATTTTTTATCTTATCATTAATACACATTTGTTTCGGTGTATCTTTCCTGGACTTTCCCGTATATTTATTTACGACTTTCCAAACCTGGTTTGTTTTTTCTTGGTTTGTTCCACAAGAGTTTATTTTTTTCGCGTAGTAATCCCTCTTAGTTCTATTAATAATTATTTTATGAGTTTGCTTCATGTTATTGTATTACAATGATATGTTCTCGTTTTCTGTATTTTTTGTTAACCAGAATAAGTCTTTCAATCGTCTACTTTCCTCTTTAATTTCATCTGTTACTCATCCATTACTTTTACATTCTAGGTTAATTCTAATTTTAACTGGTGAACAGTGAAGGTCCACAGCGTATATTAGGATATTGACAAAATTTTTACCTTCATATTTTCACCTTCATATATAGACTGGTAATCCTCGGTGCTTAGAAACTGTTTCAATCCGCTCTCGTACCGCTCTTGGTGGAATCAAATGTGCCAAGCTACTTGAACAACCCCCATGAAAGTATCTATAGAAGAGAGACAAATCTCCAACATTTCTTCGATGTTCCAGACTATCAAGGTTGCAAGTGATGTTCGCGTCTCCAATCAGGAGGATGAATCTTTTCTGGATGGAATCCAGCAGTTTCAGGGGATGCTTAGGGGCGGAGCTTCATACATGAGAACAATACTCCAAAGAACCTGACCTGAGCTTTATAAATCATCAAAATTTATTGAGGTGTGTATAGTTTTCTGGTTCGGAACAGTGTTCCAAACTTCTGAGAAGCAGCCTTTGCAATTCCAGCGACATGATTGTGCTAAGACATTTTGGTGTCCATTTTAACACCCAAAAAACTTGTGGAATCTCAACTTTTGTATAAGATGGCAATATACATTTTTGTTTTTTTCAAACCGAGTAGATTTACATGGGTTAGAAAAAGGGGTACCAACTAGGAATTCATGACATGTGGAGTACAGGCGAAACCCTGAAAATCGAGCGTTTTTGTTCAACTTTTCATATTAAATCTTGTTGAAACCACTTTATATTTTCAAAAGAATTTGAATGATGTGTGAGAGGTAAAATGAATAGTGGGAGTAGAAAGTTAATGGGATTTCAAAATAAACCATCGCGGCAGCAAAATGGAAAAAAAGAACAAAAGAATTGATAAATATTGAACTTCAGGAACTTATTAGCTGAGTTATAGCAACTTTTGCATATTTTGTTTGTGAGGCACGAAGACGAGTCGAAGTACACTGCAAGTGTTGCCAGAACATTTTCATGCTCAGAAACAGATTAGGATTCAACAAAACAAAAGATTGACGAAAAACAGTGGAAAATATGTTTTATAGTGTATAATGCATCCATGTTAATTTCCAATATTTGAAGTCATTCAATAATTGTTATTGAAAGCAAACTAATCATTATCATATACATTTTAATTCTCAAACTGAAGATAATTAGGTCTAGATTCAAACCAGGAGATCTATTGCAGAAAACCTGGCAACAAAACATGGAGCTTCTCTCATGCGACTTTTTCTTCATATGCAGTGGACTGATTCGCTATATTTTGCAGCCTAATTGCATTACGGCTTTGTTGTGGAAAATTCGATCTTTTCGCTAGCAGCATTGCGAAGAAACTGTGATGGATGTTGTCGAATTTGTTTCCATTATGACATAACAATCACTCATGGACGCACAATCACAAACATCATAACTTCAATTGTATCTGCTATTACGTGGGAGATAAATTTAACAAATCAAATATCAAGAAAATCGGTTCAGCCATTGTTGAGTTATAAATTTGCGACCATGTTTAACATGTTAGACACGTTAAAATTTCAGTCCCTATCAGTTCACTACTGAACAATCTGATAATAAAAACTATTATTTCGCGTAATTACTGTTACTGGTTAGTGTTTCTGATATGCTACTCCATAACAGGAAAAGTTGACGTAATTGATACATTCATGATCATGTATTCATCTGCAAATAGACACTTTTCCGGGAATTAACCAGGCAAATAATCTTCGAATTTTTCAATGAGTCAGATAATAATGTTTATAACATTATTCATCTCTGTAATCTTGATAAAACAGGAGATAAAATATTCAAATATCGCAGTTTGTTGTTGATATTGAGTTGTTTCAAAAGTTTTGTCCGTTTCCGAGAATTTTGTTGTCTATACATTGATGCTTTTGTATTTTCCAAATTTCAATTTTATGCCTATTTTTAACTCATTTCTATATGATGTCATCAAGCGATTTTCCCTACGAATTGAAGTTGAAATGAAGAGCTGTCGAATCAACCCAAAAAAGTAACCAGGCATCTGCCACTTTTTCCTTGCTACATAATTATGTTTTCAGATTTGCTATCCGATGTTTCGTCTTCCGGCCACCATCATCAACTTTATTTTTTCTTATGGGCGCTACATTGGATTCTTTCTGTTTTGAATGGAACCAGATTTTACATTTTCAATGATAAATCATAATCATCTAAAATAACAATTCGTTCAGGCCAGTCACACACTGTAGGTTATCGGAAAACAACTACTCCCCTGGCTAATACCACGAAGGGATTATATCCGACAAGTGTCAGTGGAGGATTCTCCACTGAAGTTATTCCCTCATATATGCTGTTGGCGATACACCTGCCGCAATAGATTTTTAATTATTGGAACACACTTGCAGACCGATTTCAGGCTGTTTGACCACTCGTCAGTGCAAGGTGATGTATATCATCAACATAAAGTCGATGATTATCCGATTATCGGCGAAAAGTGTCTTTCAGGAATGTGAAACAGAAACAGTGTTAAGACTTTGGAATTGTACTCAAATTTTCAGGAAAAATAAAAAAACAAGTCAACAATAATATACAGGGGGCACATTTTGACATATTCACATTTGATGTTACTTCCCCTATAACAAACCCAAAACATGTCACCAATTTTTTTTAATGGGAGCCGATGGGTTTAATGTGAGCCGATTTCAACAAAGTACTAACATATGGTCTGAAGCTTATGGTTTGGGAGCTACAAATTCTTCGAGTTGAAAACGAGCTACCTTGAATCACTTTTGGAACAATGATTTTCAGAAAAAAATAAAAAACAGGAGGCCACATTTTGAAATATTCCTCCCTTTTTCCTAGAGAAAAATATGGAAGCAATAAATCAGAAAATGAAATTTATTAATTCTTGAATCAAAGTCTGATGACTAAACAATGGAAGAAGTTGAACATATACTCAAAAACGTTCAACTTCTATACAATGGTACAAATGAGCTTTCATTGCCGCCCTCACATCTCGAGAGTTATTTCTCTGCAATGGCACATGATATTCTCTCTCAAATTTTCTAAATGGTTTTGATGATCTCATACACTTTAAACTTAAATGATCTCATAGAAAGAAATCTACAGAAGTGAGATCCGGCGACATTGGTGTCCATTCTGTAGGACTTTTTCTGCCAATCCAGCGACCAGAAAAATGATCTTTCAAAAATTGTCGCACTGCAGCTGCATAATGAGAAGGTGCACCATCCTGCTGAAAAACTATTTCGATTTCTAATAAATTTATATCCTCCTCAATTGCCCTATTGATACACGGTATTATTCGATTCTCCATCATATCAAAATATTTATCACTAGTCAAATTATCATCGTTAAAAAGGGTCCTATGATGTGGTCATCTGAAATTTCTGCCGAAACACTCAGTTTTTGAAGAAAACATTAAATATTATATCATCACGACTTTATGAGCAGGCAACTACTCCTCTTTTATTCGCTAAGAAGAGTTTCATAAATTTTGTGGATTCGTAAACATAAGCTGGCCAAAAACCAAACGAGAAGATTTGCCGTTTCAATTTATGTATCAGGCTTTCATCTCTAACAAAATGCAAACAACCCTCCCTCATAACTCACCAGCAATAATACTGTAAATCTCAAGTTGCTGTTTCAACCAGAACCATTCTAATCTTCCACTAACCACAAGATACATTTACATCTCCATCAAAATCGTTCAACAACATTATCGCCCTTTCTTCCCTTCGCTCGATCTCTCAACGCGATCGTTTCTCCCATTCCGAAAACATGGAACAAAAAATAGCCACTCACGTCTCCGAAAGTCGCATATCTCGCATGATGGAAAGAAAAATAACTTGCCACCCTTTATATAAATGACGATGGCACGAGTGACGCCAACGTGATTCCCGACCCATAAAATGTCATCGCACCCAGAGCCGAACTTGTTCATCCCGATGGCATTCACGAAAATTGACAATAAAGGTGGTCCTCCGTTGCCTGCAGATATCTGTTTACAGAAACATTTGCATTTTATCGATAAATTCTTATTTGCCTTATGGAATATTGATTACAGAAGACATCTGATAAAGATTCTTCACTGCATAAAATCAAATTGCATGACACCGATGCAAAAATTGGAATGCATATCTAAAGTTGAAACAAACGAAACGAAACCAACAGCCTAGCCATGGGACACTCGCCGATGCGAATATTCTCGCGGTGCGAAAGGCGAAGCATCTAGCGACTGAAACAAAAGCATAGGAATGTATTCATGAAGCCACACGCAACGGCGACCGGCGAAGCGACCAGCGAAATGTACCAAGCGAGTCGCGTGGACGACTTACGGTGCGGCCTGCGAGCAAAACAAGTGCATGAATATGTACGGCGCTAGCCACGGAGCAGATCGGTAGTCACGGCGAATAGTGCAGTGATCAAACGAGTTTAGTTGTTTTCGTCGCGAAAAATGAGCACTAAGACTTTTATTGCTGAATAAAAAACTGATTAAAAAGTAAGAAATTCATTATTCATTCTACCGTCAATTACAAGTTAGAAGTTGTTTTTTGTTTTAGTTGTACGAAAAATTACTGTCATATAATTTAGATTTTTGTAATAAATAACATAATTATCTGAAAGTGTGTTTATTTCACGTGTTAGGAATCACACGTTAAAAGGTAAGACCTCGTTAGTCCTTAGCTCGCACAAGTTTCTCAACTTCTGAGAGTTGTCGTTCGTATGGGGGCGGC